>LQNK01000176.1:0-37164 GCA_001586405.1 Phoebis sennae | reverse complement strand
AACCGTTCATGTCCCTTTTTAGGGAATTTACCTACGTCAGAAGCTGAGAGAGACTCTTAAAGTTTTATCTGATGTTAAAGCGATGTTATACATGGTCAATCTCGGGAAGATTCAGTTTATCAGTTTATCGTCAATCAAAGGTACTCTCTTTTTACGAGATAGTTTAGATTACGTTCTTATTTTTATTAGCTAAAATCTTTGTCTACAGAACCAAACGTTCTAGGTTAGAATTTTTAATAATAAAAATCTACGTAACGTCCTAAAGTCAAGAAATTGAATACGTAATTATCAACCAGTGATTCTAAGAGCACTTGAAGCTGTCCGTCGGGCGACTAATCTTACTTATCGTGCTTTTCAACCCTTCTAAGATAGTAAAGGAATAAGGAACCAATGAATAAGGAAACTAAGATACCCCCTCCTCAGTTGACAAATTCGTTACCAAATTGGATGCTACAGCCTTTAATTAATATACGGTGAGAAAGATAATGCTACAGCCTTTTATTAATTATTTTTAGGAATTTTCGTTATTGGCGTAAATCACTTCATAGGGGTGACAATTAATATGTACTACTTATCATCCTGGTTTTCTGCATAAAGTTCGTTAAAACAAATTGTATTACAATAATTTAAAGATGTTATTACCTACTCACTGCCGTATAATTTAACTGTATTAGACAAATCTGTTTCGACTATTCTCAAAAAACTAATGAGCTAATATGAACAAAATAAACAGACTATCATCCTTGTCCATCGAAATTTCGATTTAAATCTAATCTTTTCTATTTAATGAGAATTTGCAAGGCGAGCAAGCGATGCGTGCACTTTCGTAACCGCGAAAATAATTATTCTCTGCTATACATAAGTAGGACAATTTCTAATCCATTCGAGAACCAAAATTGGCGGTGTTGCTTCATCCACTCGGACATGTCATTGTGATGTCAAGCCATAACAAGCATACTGTACACGGAGTTGAACTATTCCTACATTTACGACATCTCTATCATTATAATAGACTAGCTTTCCGCCCGCGGCTTCGCACGCGTGGGCTACTAATTTCTGTATTTTGTAGAGGCGCACAACAAAATTCTAAAATAATTACGGTCGCATGACCGCTGATATTACGCATGTCTATAGTTTTTTTTATAACTTTCTATAGAAATAGGTTTGACCAAAATCTGACAGTACGCGCGCCTCTTCAAAATAGAAAAAAAATTTAGACCACGCGAACGAAGCCGCGGGCGGAGAGTTAGTTATTTTTTGAAGGTATTTAAGAATTCATTAAGCGTTTTTATCGTCTTAACCTATAGATATTGGGGACATGCCCTCTATACTCTTAACGTATATGTTAAAGTATAAAAAGGCATGTCCGCAACTCAACCAAAATTTTATTTTGTCACGTGGTATGACACATTTACAACTTTAGAAGCGTATATCTCAAAAATTATTTATTTTAGCAAAAAACGCATTTAGAAACCTCTATTTTATTTTCAAATACCTATCCAATGATATCTCATTTAATGATGTATTAGCGAATTTATTTTTTTACCCTCCAATTACATGTATGGAGAGTCACCCTTAAAAATATTTTTTTCAAATAAAATGTAGCCTATAAGTTGAACCTAATATTGGTCTATCAGCATGTGAAATTTTATCAAAATCTACCCAGTAGTTATTACGTGATTGACGAACATACAAACAGATAAACAGACAAACAGACAAACAGACAAACAGACAAACAGATAAACAGACAAACAGACAAACAGAAAAAAAAAATTCTAACCATGGTTTTGGTATCTGTGGAACATACATATTACATACCAATCACTCTTTTTGAAAAATATTCAATGTACAGAAATGGTTCGGTTACTCCTTTATTATATGTATAGATTAATTATGAAAGGTTCGTATAGAGACACCTCTGATTAATATACTTCTTGTCAATAGTTCTAAACAAAATAGGCATACTAATAATAAAATTCATCCAACAAATTTTATAAAGTGATAGTGGTTACTAAGATCAAATAATTTGAGGTTTTTAACTTTATATGGCTCTTTTGTTAAATCAAACCGTAACAAGACAACTAAATAAGTTTAAAAAGATAGTAAAAAATTCACTATGCATTTTTGGAAAATTACAAAACTGAAATAATTTGCAATCCAAGCAAACAGGGCTATGAGCAAAAATATAGTTTTAGAAAATAAATCAAGCCAAAGAATACAAACCAAATTTTAACCGAGGTACAGTCGCGCGCGAAAGCTTTTCATTAAGTCAGCTAGATTCAGCCACATACATAAATAATGTAATAAGCCATATTTTACTGAACTACCACATGGGTTGACCTTTCACAGATTTAGTATTCCAAAGAAAAACGTCATCATAGACAAAAAATAATATTTATATTACTCATACAATATATGCAGATTGCACATTTGCAAGCATTATTTGCTATGTTGTATAAAAATCTATTTGTAAACAACATGTGTCATTGCCTACTTAATACCAGTCCAAGCAAGTTTTACGAACTTAAATATTCAACTGACTAACTAAATGTTTATTTACATTTTCTGATTAGTGCATGGTTTGTTTTCTCGAGAATGCTTACAAACATTTAAGTGTATTCAAAGATTTTTTTTTTCTAATCAAGAATTTTTTTTTATTTTTGCTTGTACTAATAAAATTTATTCATGGTTTATATGACAAATCAATAGTAAGTAGCCAACTGTACAAAAGATTTAAATGATGGATTGAAGTCAGATTTGCTAAAAAGATCTTTTATATGAAGAAAATTGGTACTTCTTAAAAAATTAAGACAGAAATCCCTTAAAAATTAACATAAATACAGATTTAACTAAAAAAAATGGATTATTTATAGATTTAACTTTAAAAAATGGAACTAGTGGTAACTTACTTTTACTTAACTTTACTTTTAACATTTCAAACTAAAGTATAACATAACCCTTGTAGACCTTAGACCTGACTTAAGATAATTGGTTTTTAAATAATACCTTATTAAAATATATCTAGAAATTAATCCCTTACCTTCTTGGCCATCATAAGAAATTCTACCAGTCTATCCTATCATCATAGGTCAGACTGAATTTTTGTCTAGAAAAAACATGTACTGTATATGAGTTCAAAAATCTTTTGTAATGTTTTATAATCACTGGAAACATCATAATGAGAAACCAGCATGGATTATAATATTGGGCCATCTTTAAATTATTTTAGGATGGGTACCTTTTATGTTTTGATTTGCTCATCATATACTCATATAAGTTCAAATTTTATGGAAGTCAGTTCAAAATGATTAATATATAGATGAGCTACTGCCTGTTGCTTTGCCTGCGTTAAATTTGGGGTCTATAGATCAAAAGACCATGTTTCATTATCTAATCTGGCTAACAATCTATCTACAAAGGAAATCTCATTAATATCAATTTAGTAGTTGCAACTTTCATAGTTATAATATTAGCGGAGTTTATCCCTCTTTACACAGCTTGACTATTGAAGATGACAACAACATTAATAATATACATACAACATAATTAAAATTACACACAGAAGATTTGCAACTTCTGTAATAAAACTTAGAAATAGTAGAAGGTGCTTGATTTGAAATGGTAAACTGAATAATCTCATGAGTCATAGTTTACTTTCAACTAAAAAACAAACAAAAATCTCATAACTGTCTCTTATACAAGTTTGATATAAACACCAATTATAGGTATTAAATTGAAATGTTAATACTTGAAGTAAATATAATTTACTTAACATTATTAGTTACATTAGTACTGTTATAAAATTCATGTATAATTGTTAAAACAAGGAAATATAAATAGCTTACATCTATCAACAAATATAAATAAATCGCAGATAAATGTAGGAAGTAGATAACTCCTAAGATAGTGTTGTATTATTGACTACACATGTTTGAGAATACATTACTCCTGTTATTGCCCATTATATATATGTTTTAAACATTGTTGTCATATAGTTATATCAATTTATATGTCTTGATTATTGTTACTGAATTAAGTATGGTTATTAACGTCCATATACTTTTACTGTTATAGTTGTATTGTTGATTTTATGTCAAACATACTGTTTTGAGATGAGATTCAAATTATTTGTAATTTGACCATGCAAAATATATTATATTTTTCATGTTTCTCATGGGTTACTTGATACATTAGATTATTACATCAGTAGGATGTTTTCTTGTTAAAATTCACATGTTATTTACTATAGATAATCATGTTTCAAACCAAAAACATACTTTTAATGCAAATAATTACATTGTATTTTCATAAACCAAGATCTAATCTACTTAAATATAGTGGCAATAATCCTAGAAGAATATATAAAGTAGCAGTGTAACTACCCAGATATTTAATCTCAGTAATTGTAAAACAACTACCTATTGAATTGGGGCCAGTGTCATAATGAGACAACCTGACATTGAGTGTAAATGTGTCTAGATTAGATGATTTTAAATGAAACAAATTCAAACACTATGTTTAGTATGGAACTCGATACAGGTATTATTTTTAAAACACTAACAAACTTTATACACTAGTTTTATCTACAGTACTGATAGCATTTTGTTATGATTCTGAGGTAAATTGTATACTAGCAATAATACCTTGTGAACACGGCAAGGGGTCATGAGGGGAGGCAAAAATATTGCTTTGGATATAGGATTATCTTCCCTTATATACAAACAGGAGCGTTCCATAACCTCCGTCCTTCGGGAGGTATACCTAAAGTTTTAAGACAATTGGTTATCATCACAAGCTTACGACATTCAAACGAGCACTTTTTAGTCGAAAAAATAGCAATTTAATTCATTATTTTAACGTTAAAACCGTAAATGCGTATGATCGTATACAGCTGACAAAAGAGATGGGTCGACGCACAGTTGACGGTCCAAGCGCCAAATCACAAGACACAGATGTCCATATTTCCATGCAGTTATAAGTAAAATAAGGACAGTATACAATTAAACGTACCTTCATCTACTCCTTAAAAGAGTTTCCTTTAATTCGGATTATATTAACAAGCAATAAATCACTGTAAACACACAATAGCACAAACTTGACATACACCACATCAAACGTCCATTTACCGACTGCAGCGACAATCGACATTAGCGGCAAATTCTAGAAGCTTACGTTTGTGGGTCGCGGCCATAGACAATCATTGTAAAGCGCCAGTGTATGGTAACAGAGTATACAGAAATTGTTTAACCAATTTTTAAAACTATTTTGGAACTATGAAGTCGACAATACAATTTAACTTTTATCTTTTGAAATCTTAACAAACCTACGCGCTAATATTCTAACTTACTTACTCCGCTGGCGCAGCGACATAGTATTCTTAATTTACAGATAAATTCATACAAATGTAGACAAATAGAAGCAGCTGTAGTAGTGTAGCATAATTAATATTAGGGTAGTTGTATGGTAATGTTTTTTGTTACAAAGATGTTTTTTAATATGTTTTTTCCTGATTACTCTGTTTTCTGCATAAATGGAAATCTTGTCTCGTAACTCAAAACCGTTACAGATTGTTAGTTAGTTTTTCAGTATATTATGCTGAAATTAGTTTCACGCTCACCCGCATAGCTCAGCACGTAGATTGCTGTCGGCGTGCGGCTGACCACTATGCGTGCTAATATCTACGCTTCAGTCAAACGCACTTCTTAGAAAATCATATATTTTGGCCATCATCGCCTACGGTACGCGCTCCGTCAGGGTGAGACTAAATGAAGAGATATTACTCATCAGTATATGAAACAATGTATCCTTGTACCTTTGGCCATCACCCCGATTTTGGTGGTCAAAATCTCAATGAATTACTCGAGACAAAAAAGACTATCTCCTTGTTAAGATTCAATAGTAAAAAGGTAAAAACGGGACCCTATTACTAAGCCTCCGCTGTCTGAACAGGCTGTATATCACGTCATGATGTGTTTCGTTGCCGTTATAACAAAAAAAAAACGAAATACAAAATAGTGTCTTCACGACGTTTCTTCATGCACGAGTCCGACTCACACTTGGCTGGGTTATTTTTACTTCCACAATATGCCTTTATCAGATTTTTTAAAGTTGGTTTTTAAGTCTACCAGATTTACAAGGGGAACGTTAGGAATATATAAACATTAATTATGTGGATCAAAATGCACAATCCTTGTTCAATAGTCAATTGTAACTTTTATTTCATACGAAGTTGACTTTAAAGTCAAAATAAATGCTAATTTAATTCAATTAATCGGAAATCACCCTTTGAACTTCTATTGTCACAAGTGCTTGGGTATATCTTCAGACCACACGACGATCGCTGGACAAATATTTTATTTATTATATTCTTAAATTACTAGAAAAAATGGTGGAAGTTAGTAAACATTTTGTGGAAAATACTGAAATAGTGAATTTTACATGTGCACAGTTAGTACACCCATACACGGATAGCTGTTTTGAGGCATTTCTCTCCATGGCTCGGTCTTGCTTAAAAGGATCTGTATTTTTTTGGTTACCTGTTCATGGATTCTTCTTCGTAAGTACATTTATTTAGGTACTGTTTTTTCGAGAAAATAGTTCAGTGTTGGTCTCTTTACCACAATACATGCAATGATGACTATAACTTGGTCGAAAAATAAACTGAGTAAGTATAGGTAGGTAATTAAAAAGGATTAATAAGTCTGAAATCATGATAGTTTTATTATTTTATTTGTAAATTTATGTAAATGTTAATTATTATTAATGCAATTATATGACTGAATTTGTTTATGGACGATCCTTTAACATCAGAATAATTATAAAATAATTATTATTCAGGGAAAAATTGGATCAAATTTGCGGGGCTGAGGCTGACGCTGTTAGTCTGATAACATTTACAAATTAGATACATGTATGGGTACTTTCTCCTGCTTATCAAAAGAATATAACAGCATGATTTTCTTAATTGGCGCAATTTGTATTATTCGTTATCGGCAGACAGGTGCCAATGGTGTTTTGCTAACATGAATATGTTATTTAATAATTAGGTACATTGATATGTATTTAATATGTCCATTAGAATAATTTATTATATAAAGTGGTAAAAATGTGTGAAGTAAGACATTTCTTAATGTGTTTCAATAGACGTTATTTCAAAAACAATATTTTTTTGCCGTTATTTATTTTGTAAGGGAAAGGCCAGGATTCTAAATTCCATACAGCCTTTTCAGTTACCTACCAATTTTTCTCAACTCTCTTTAAAACTAATGTCAAAAACAATAATTTAAACGCAATGTGGCAAACGTTGGTAAATGCGTTTTCGTTAATGTTCGATCACAGAACATACCATTTTTCTGTTATGTACTTAAATTATATGTAAGAAATGATAATAGTGTGCAGGTTGGTATTATTCCTCAAACCACCGGCCGTTAGGTCCCGAGGATTGATATTTGGAAGTGGTATATCGGCTAAGCGGCGAATATATTTCAACATCGCGATTGAGGAATTGTACCGTCACGTGATGCTAAAATAGAAAACATATAACGCCAAATTGAAAAAAAAACAACACAAATTTCCATTGTAAAGTTTTTCACAATTTTGGTTCAGATGATTTTGCTGTGAGTTTGAAATGTTAGTTCATTAAAATGCACAGACGACGTGATTTATTCCAGTTAAAAGTAAATCAGATCGTTTGTGACATAATTCATGTATAGAATGGAATTATATTTATGATTAATAGCTCCAAATATATGTTTGTTGCTATTATTATTTTTAATTTGGTTTTATTACACTGAAAAGTACTAGCTCAGGCCAATTTTAGATTGCTACGGTTGCCCGTGAACCCTCTGCAAGGTATGTGGGGAAAATCGAGGGGTTTTAATCGCTATAAGTAGGACATAGCCCAGTAGCTTCTTCAGGTAACTGGGTAGGCATTTCCCCTCGCAAAGAAGGCCAATTCTTAGATTCTTGTATAGACATTGTTATATGCTTATACTTTGTTTGTGTGTATAATTGAGGCCACCTTAATACAATCATTAAACTATCTTAAGCAATTGTATAATTGTCATGTAAATTTGTGTAAGGTATACATTACTAATATGTCCACATCTTTACATACGAATGAAAATAGCGTTTTACGATGTTATTTTGACATGACTATTTGTAAAGTACATAGGGACGTAATTGATATTGAAATTAACATAATTATTTCATAAATTGTCGTCAATTTGAAAATATCATAACAGTGTTCTTAAATTTGCTCTATTTTTACTTGAGCCTATTTATATCACATTACAAATAAAGATCCATTTGGTTAATTAATCAATTTATTAAATTTTTATGGTATTAAGTTTTATGAACGTAGACGTAACTTTTGACATTAACCATCAGTTTGACATATGAATTATGAATTAAAAATGACATCCATCAATGTCATGGTAATACCTCGGTCCTCGATTCGTGAAATCGTGATCGTGAATTGGATTCGTGTTTAGGTGTCACACCGTAAAAGTTCTATGTTTGCTTAGATTTTCTCAAACTATTTTTTACAGTTAACAAACTTTTGAACGGAAAATAATATAAAAGCCAGTTGAAAGAAGTAGTGTTATTTGTTTGAAAAATGATACTGTATTAACGTATGGTATTTAAATTTTAATAAATTATAACGTCATTGGTATAATTTATAATTGTTTTATTGTTCTCTAGTATTAATAATACTCATTTAGTATATTGAATTTAACTGTAAAGTCAGTACAATGGTTGAAGCAAGTAAATTATTATTTGAGAGGGCATGTAGTGCTTCTGATTGTCATACTTTGATTCATCCATGGACAGCCAAATGCAGCGATGCGACTGCATCGATGTTAATGGGTTGTATTAAAGGGAGCTATAAGTTCTATGCAATGGTTTATTTGGTAAGCATATTTTATTATTAAATAGGACCTGTTTAATTATTCAAGTGTTTCTTTTATGTTATTCTGAAGAAACCTAAATATACACTTCAAATTGTGTTTAAGTTCATATTAAGGGCGTTATGGTATTTACAGTTAGTAATTTATATAAAAAAACCTGCTATAATTTTAATAATATCACTTAAAATAATCAATTATCAATCAGTATATATCTTTGTTCTTATCTGCTCTACTGTTAAAATATTGAACATTGATTATCATTTTAATACCCATAAATTGAATTAATTGCAAATTTATGTATGAAATATTTTAATGTTCATCAAAATCTTATGATTAATTTATAAAAAAAAATGAGTAGAATGTAAAATAATGATTCCTTGTACAAAATGAATTATACACACTTTCTGTAACTAATAAATTAATTTGGAACATTGAAAAGAAAGATCACCTTATAAATTTAGAATAACTACTAAAATTATGCCTTAAATGACCTGGCAGGTAGAAAAATCACTAAAAAAAACTAATACAAATTGTACTTAAACATACAAAAGTCATAACCATTTGGTTAAAGTGGTAAATTGATAAAATGACTCAGTAAGGCACGGTTTTATTACTTGGAATATTGATAAGAATTAATAAATCTTGTTCTGTAATACTGAAACTTTATCTAGGTAATTTGCAATTACATGAAAAAAATATTATTACTTGGCTTTAATATAAACAGTAACTCTTATATAAAGTGTTTTTAAGAAAATAACATATCTAATAGCTACATATATTTTTTTTAAATATTAAAATTAAACTACACATTGTCTGTCCATTTTTCAAAGTTAAATACATATAGACATATTTCTATGTATGATATCTATTATTGAGAATCATCAAACCAGTATTGTTATTAATTAGTTTGATACCTTATTACATCAAGACTAACCTTTACAATTATTTATGAAGTGCTGTGTCTTTTATTTGCACAAAATGTAAATCCCTTAGAATACTGCTTAATATTTTTAAAATTGCTCTTTACATTATAAAGAAAACAATGTCCTTGATCTCTATATATGAAAATGTTCTCATAATCATGTTTAATCTTTTTTCAGATTCAAATATTAATGAAGGGGAAGAAATTGACTCAGAAGGAAGCAATAGAACAGTTCAAACTTTATTTGAAGTCTGGAATCTTTGGCCTCACAGTTGGAAGTTCTTTTGTAACATTAAATTGCATATTTAGGTAGGTTTCTATAAAAAATGCAAGATTTTATTCTATCACAACATTCATTTTGCAAATTTACTTGGTCTATAATCTCACAAAAATACCAACTCTGTGTTAAATTAAAAAAAAAACATGTATAAATCTTAAAATAACTGATGTGAGATAGTCAAACTGAGAGATGGCAAAAAAATTGTCTTAATAAAAAATGAAACAAAAAGTTGCTGTAAATTATTCTGAAAACTCGTATTAAATTAGTTTTTATTTTAGTTTTTGCATATCTATTTATTAATATAATGACTATAATATGCAATTATAAAATTAACTATATCCAAGAGTATTTTGGGTAATAATAATAATGCCTTTTATTTAGACAAAAGTACAGTATCTTAAAGCGTAATACTATATATGTCTATAACTATATTAAATCTAGAATTTCATGGTCTGTTTGCTAGCTGGCAAAGGCCCCCTCAAACTTCTTCCATTCTTTGCAATTTTTACCACCTCATGCCAGAATCCTCCAACAAATTTGTTTAGCTATTCTTCTCAGCATATAAAAGGTCTTCCGTGACTTTCTTTCCTTTATTTTTTCATTCCTGGAATACCAGTCCATTACTATTTAAAAACAAAAATTCCATAGCAGCTGAATTTTAATTTACTAAGTTCAAACTTTTTTGTTAACTTGATTGATCCTCAATCTTATATTCCTCTCTAAGTAATATCAACAGAAATATTAAAATCTTAGTACTATAAAACATAAACTTGAACTTTGAATGTTATTCAACATCAAAATAAAATATTTGTAGCTTGCCATAAACTCAGCCATTGTTTTATTATTTCATACATTTTAATTTTCGATTCATCTCTATGTTTCTGTGTATTACGTAAAAAAATATTAACATAATTTTTTGTATGTGTTTAAAATCAATTATTCATTAAGGTTCAATGACAATACATAGCTACTGATATTACTAGTTACTTAATTCACAATAAAAAAATTGAGTTTACTAAAAATTTAAATGTAATATTTAATTTTAGATTTAATAAACTGTATTTGACTAATCTCATGCAATTTTGTTGGAAGGAAGCTGTTCTTCAGTCAGTTTTCATACTACACAACGGTGTTACTGCCATGTACGATCAGTGGTCTTGCGGTATACTTCGAGCCCCCTTACAGAAGAGTCATGGTTGTCAATTTGTTTGTTAATTTGGTGAGTAAACATCCAATGTTTCCTTATTTAGAAGTTGTCCTTATATCGTCATGGGTTAACCGAGTCTATTAATGTTATCTATAAGGATTCGGTTTACAGGATAAATGTTATGTAATTATGTTAAACTGGAATTTCTTGAGTTAAAATTATATACACAAACTATTGTATATGTTATTATATCAGTGACTCTCTAAATTTATTCAATTGGTGTGTCAAATTCATGTCAGTCATTAGTGCAGTTAAATGCATCATTAAATAAAAACTGTCCCAAATAAAAACATAAAAGTATAACTTTTATATAAAGGTAGAATTAAGAGAGATTTTATTCTCATATAGTTAATTGATTTTTTTTGTGGTTTGAGGAGTAGACAATCTTTTTGAAATAGGCAAGCTAGTTATAATGTGATAATTTTATTTTTGGCAACTAGAGATATACTTAAATATCATATGATGCAGGAAAATGTCAAGGATATACTGAAATGTGCTGCTTCACAGTTTTGGTTTTGAATATGTGTGGTCTTTTTTGATAAGTTCAATCATACAATACTTGATTTAAGGAAATATATGTGAAATCCTATTAATATGATCCTATTAATTTGATATTCTAGTACAGCGGTTCTTAACCTTTTTGCTGGGTCTTGTCTTCTTGTATTTGGGTCGCGAACTGAGGTTAAGAAACACTGTTCTAGTATATTAATTTCAAAATATACAGAAAGTTACAAAATTGTTATTCTTTAAAAAAAACTTGTAAATATTTGTACATTTGTACAGGTATTTGAATACTGGATAAGAACAGTTGAAATGAAGGGATGGCTTCGGCGGACGCCTGGTCGTGAAACTCTCATCTTCATGTTGGGAAGCTCCCTCTTTTTCTACCTCATGAGATTAGACAGAGACAACACTAAGAGGACGCCGTTGTTTTGGTATGTCTATAAAATGATAAAATATAGTTTCATTAAATTATTTACAAATTTCGGCCCTAGCGCAAATTAAAATTTAATATATAAAAACTTGTCTGGTATAATCAAGATAAATAATTATCATCAGTAATCAAATAGGTAATTAACTTTTATTAATAATTATTCAAACGTAGATGTGCAATGTTCTGTTTGATACAAAAAAATTGATAAAAAAGGATAATTTACCTATTTTTATTAAAAAGTAGTATGTATTAGAATTTACTTAAAATGCTTTTTATGCAATTTTAAAAATTAAATTTTACATTGAGTTATGCGATAGCATCGATATACTATGATATCGATATGTCGTAAGTACGATGGTTCGTATTTTTTTAACCGACTTTCCAAAAAATGAGGAGGTTTTCGATTCGACCGTATTTTTTTATTATTTTTTGTATAGAATGTCACACAAGTACGTCCACTGGTTCGCATAGTACATAACGCATTATCAATATCAGGGGTCACCAATTACTTTTATTAACAGACCCACCTTTAAAAAAAATATGACCATTGAGTTCTGGAACGGAAAAGCAAACTGAACTATTTAAATATGTACATTTATAATTCCGTGGGAAAAACAAATTATTTGCTTGAGTTATATGTGTAAAATATTTTGAATTGTTAACACATGGTCCGCATAAAATAAGCTAGCGGTCCGTAATTGGGTGACCCCTGGTCTATTCAAATAAAGTCAGGTGCGTTTGGATGTACAATTTGTGGACGCGTTTTTAACCGACTTTCAAAAAAAGAAGAGGTTATCAATTCGACCGTATTTTTTGTGTTAAAAGTTAAAAATTATTACGTTATCAGAACATCGACGGGGATAACGGAGCTTCATATTATAGAGGCATGAACAATTTTATCGCTTACGCTAGGTGTTAGCGGATTTTTTATTAGCTCTGAGAATTAACAAGTTACAAAAACTATGTTCTTGAACAATCAACAAATACTAACATTCTTCAAGAGATTAGTGTATTAACTATTAACTGTGTGGTATAGAAGTTATTAATTTTTAATAGGTATTTTAAATTGATTGTATTTATGTAATTTTAGCATAACGATTATTTTGTACATTTTATAAATTAGAAATCGATTGGTAAATCAAAATTCAAGGTTCCCCTGATTTTATTAATTGCCATTTGAAACTAAACGATGTAAAATATTTTTTAAAATCTATGCAGTAATTTTGGAGACTATTATACAAACATTCAAACGATAAAGGTGATTAAAATTGATATGGGGTTACGCAAATAGTAGGTATAAAATAGGCGAGTATAATCTAGACACGGGGCAGCCTGTCAGCCAAGTTCAAAGAAAGGCAGACGACACGCCAAGTGTATATTTACACCGTTACACGATTTGAATATGTCTGTGTACCACACACAGACATATCAAATGAAAGATCTTGATGTATACTATATATATATGTATGTAATTGTAATTTGCATGTTATTTCCAATGTAGAGTAAGTGATGAAAATAGAAGGCACAGGTTCCTGAAAAACAGTTCATACTATCTCAGGATCCTGGGCCACTTAATTTATCTATGTAAAATATTTTGTTGGAAATAAATGATTATACATTGCGAAGTCTAAGCTCAAAGTGAGCTACTAGTAATATTAATAAAGATAATAGATATACATTTGTGTTTGTAGGTTTTTCACACCACCTCGAGTGTCGAAGGAAGTGGGCAAGCCCGTGGGAGGAATTGAGGGAAGAAGCGACGCATGTCCTCATAAGGGACCGTGTAAAAATTATATTTTGAAGGTAAGTTTTTTTTAATATGGTGGGTATTAACGGTTAATGTATTAACTATGTATTCTTTTGTATTATATGATAGTTTAGTGTTTAACTATTCAAACAAACAAAATCTTCTATCAATGATGGAATGGAAATAGGTAACTACTTCCAGATCGCTTTTAAAGACAATACTATAGTATCATATTGTTTTCAAATTTATAAAATATATTGTTTTTAAATCGTCATGAACTTTATCGACCTTATTCAGGACTTTGAACTTATTATATTAATAATTTTTGTATCAAATACTAAATTGATCTCTCCAGATCTTGTCAATCCCGATTTGTGAAATAAAAATATGGCCATTTCAAAAATTCATTTTTAATTTCATTGCATCTCGTATACAATTTCAATGAGAAAACGCGGGAAAAACAAATTATTTTTTCGAGTTATATAGATATTTTGAATTATTAACGCACGGACAGCATAATATAGATTGGGGGTCCGGACAAGGACCGTGGTCCGCTATTTGGTGACACTTGGGGGTCACTAAACAAAAATTGGTCTAGGATGATAAAATGTAGTGTACGTAAATGAAGGGGAAAGTCTAAGTGCGTCATATTGCAACCAGTTACCTAGTGATGTATTTAAAATTAAATGCGTCAGTAAATTATGACGATTACTTTTATTACTATTCCTCAACTATTTCATTCTAAAGTTGTCATTCTCAGTTATTATCATTTCCATACTTTCTTAAACGAGTTCACCCCAGGGCCAAAATGTCTAGCGGCCGTTTTCAATATTCTATCTATCCCTTGTTTTAATCTCAGAAACTACCGGTCCGATATGAAAAATTCTTTTAGTGTTAGATAGCCCATTTATTGAGGAAGGCTATAGACTATATATCATCCCGATATTCCCACGAGAGCGAAGCCCTGGTGCGCAGCTAGTGTCATATAATCTGAGATTACAATCTATCCATAATCTTTGATACATTATGGAAAACGGCTGTAATTCTATGACATTCCCCTTTAACTTTATACGGAAAAAATAAAAACGTCAAATTTATCTTTTGTTATAAAATAAATAAGACTTTAATAATCAAATTGTAGACTGTTTTTTGTTGTTTGTTGTTGTGTTCGTATTTTTTGTGTTCAACATTGACACGGCAATAACAATTAACACTTACTATAGAATATATGTTAATTTATGTGTTGCGTAATTTTATTTCATTTAATGATTATTACGTGCGTCACTAATACCAATTGCGTCGTTGATGTGAACTGTCTGGATATTTTACCTTTTCTTATCCTTGGTTATTCATATTGGTGTTTATGCGTGCATTTCATTATATCCTTCCTTTATGTGTGGTCAATTCATATAAAATATATTGTTAACCGACTTTAAAAAAGAACGTCGGTGCCTTTATCTATTTTCAATTTAACAAGATTTTGTATAGATTTCAACAAAAATAAAATAAAAGTTATTTTTTACTTTTTAGAGTGAGGAAATCGGTTCTTCTTTTTGGCAAAAAGTTATTATTTGGCAAACTGATTCAGTCAAAATTCAAAGGTTTAGTACCTTTGAATCGATATAAAAAATATTATCGAATGTGTAAAAATCACTGTTAGCATATAAATTCAATTCATATACATTTAATATCGTATGTTTTATTAACTTCTTCAGTACTTTAATCTACACTAATATTATAAAAAGAAAATAAAAACTATTGTATCATTAACATTATACTACGGCAGCGAAGACGCGCGGATCTGCTAGTCATAAGTGCGAAAAGTTTCTTTTTATCTAATGAGGCCTGTATCCCGTTACTCTCCCATCCTCTTCTATCTTTCTCCCACCATCCCTTCCTTCAAGCCGGCAAGGCAATACTTTCATGTTGTAGATGTTCATGGGCTGCGGTCAGTCACTTAACTAACATCAGGTGAACCGCAAGCACTGCTTGCCTGCCACACCATAAAAAAATAATTACTCTGTTATTAAATAAAATACTTTTTAAAGGATTTTAAACGCGGTTTATTATACATTTTAATGTTTAAACCGCGTTTAAAGGATTTTATTTAAAACTAGCTTTCCGCCCTCAGCTTCGCTCGCGTGGACCCGGCAATTCGAATTTTTCTCGCCGTAACAACCATGCCTGAACTTCAACGAACATTAAAAAAAAGAATTGTCCAAATTGGTCCAGTCGTTGTTGAGTTATGCGTTTACCAACACATTTTGCGATTACTTTTTATATATAAGAAGGAAAGTACTCGCGTTAAAA
This sequence comes from Phoebis sennae, assembly GCA_001586405.1. Lineage (NCBI taxonomy): Eukaryota > Metazoa > Arthropoda > Insecta > Lepidoptera > Pieridae > Phoebis > Phoebis sennae. The sequence goes on along the minus strand of LQNK01000176.1, from coordinate 20,855 downwards.
CAAATACAAGATTATACTATACTCTAATATTCGTTACTTCCAGGGCACAGCACAATTGTTCGGCGTGGGATGCTTGATGACGATTCTCCGTACTATTCTGCCGAGGATCCTGACTCCGGGGAAGGCGCTGAGATCGCTCAAGTTCTCCCACCTCAAGCTGGGCCTGTTCTTTGGTGGATATATTGGCATTTATAGGGTATGTTCAAAAAATAATAGATTCTCTATCTAAGAACTAGCGGACGCGGTGAACTTCTTACCGTCACTTTCCAACGTATTTTACAGACATGCATTTGGACGGAAAAATATAATTGTAGTTTTTAATATTTTATTTACAATTTTTTCATATTTTCTAGCCTTTTAAACCTTCCCTGGACATCCACGCATTTTTCTCAAGTTTTTGATATATTTATCAGGAATATAAGTGAGTACAAAATGTATGCAGTGTTATCACTAAAAACAGATGTTGAAAAATGTGTTACAGCATTGAAGTAAATTGTTTTTATATTTAGTATAATGATTATTGTTGTTATGTTTCATGCTTAGTATAATAGCTTTATTACAGCAAGTAATAATAATTCAAACGAAAAAAAGCGTAATTAGTCATCAAGTAAATAACGTTTTTGCACTAGAATTATGAATGAAAATGTGATACTTTATATATTTAATATATTACTTTGAATATTTAATAAAGATAAACGTTTAAAGAAAGAAAGAAAAACATTTATTATGACACACACAATTACAAGTATACAGGAGAGAACATCAATCAATACAAAGGTGTCGTACGCATCGGATTCATTCATGGAAAATGCGATGAGGATTATTAGACGCATTTGTGACTTCCCATACAAAGAATACAGGGTATTTTTATGAAGCGTGTCCAATTTTTTTATAAACATTTTTTTGTTTTGAGCAGGCAAGCGGAGCATGCGTTTCAGGTGAATATCAGGTTATATTAAGTGATTGACCGCAGCCCATGAACATCTTTTAAATCAAAGTGTCGTTTACAAATCGTGTACAGATCAAATGAAAGAAATCTGTCCATTTTTATCTTTTTAAAATAATAATGAGTATATATTTCTTCCAGTTGGTAGTGTGCCTCCTGTGCAGGAGCACGGGTAGAGACAGCGCGCTGCACGCGGCGCCGGCGGGCTTGCTGGCGGGCGCGGCCTTCCGCGCCTCGCCCTCGCTGCCCATCGCACTCGCGCCGATCACGTCTTCCTTGCAGGTCGCTATTTTTATTTTATTTTATTTTATTGGTTTCCATACAACTTATACACTTAAACAGAAGTGGAAAAAAATAAAGTACAATATATAGAATTCTATGTATAAGTCTATAACATGGATACATAAAATTATACGTCGGTCCTGCGCCTGATCTCTCCGGTCGTGTCGGTCTGCCGTCCCATCGGGTTATGAGAGTAAAGGAATAGAGAGTGCACCTGTGTTCGCGCGTACACGTCTGAACTGTAATATCTCTTGCGCAGCTGGCTAGTCTCTGTTGAGATTGGCGATCATGGCCGAAATTGGTCAGGAGAGCTATTATTATTATTTTGTGGGGTAAATATTTATGATATGGGTCTGTACAATTTACTCTTCAGTTTTTTCGTGTATAGTAAAGTCTTTAAAATAGTTTTAAACGAAGTAAATGAGGCAAACGAACAAACGAACGAACGCCTCTTACGACACCCACGGGAAGAAATGGGTTGGCGAACTACGTATATCTATCCCGTCGCACCACACATATCGCATTCTACAAAGATTTAACAATTTTAATTAAAAATATGTACCTAATGGATGGATGCTACGTAATATTTTTCCGTCAACACCATCGACACCTTATCAAGATACCGCATTTTTCAGATTTTAACATCATGGGCGTACCAAAAGGGCGTGATCCCGGAGAACTGGCCTCTCGTCGAGTTGTTGTACTGCGTTTGTCAAGGACTGTTATTCCACGCGCGCGTCATGCACGAGGATGTGTGCCCGAGATATATCATCAACTTGATGCACACTGTTACTACTAATAGGTGAGTTTTGTTCAATTTTAACATCATGGGCGTACTAAAAGTCATAAAAGTCAACGAATACTGTTTCACGCGCTCATCCTGTGCCTGAGATTGATCCCCAACTTATGCACATTGCTACTACAAATACGTGAGTTTTGTTTAGTTTATTTTTGGTGTATTTAAAATCATAATTTAATGCAAATGATTACAAATCATACACGAAAACGTGTGTCCACGATATATCATCAACTTGATGCACACTGCTACAGCTAAAGAGTGATTTTGAATGTGAACATGAAAGGTGCAAGTCCACTTAGTCGTATGCTTCTCATATATCATTGATTTCATGCAGTTTTCTTTTTTCAACATTGTCGGCGTTGAACGACGTATAATCTTATGTCATATACTATTTTTTTATAGTGGGGTACACGTCGTACTTGAGACATATCATTAAATTAATGAACGTCGTAACCACAAGTTTTGTTTGGTTTTGATATCGTGGGCGCACCAAAAGGCATAATTTCGTATTTATTGATGCACCTTGTTAGTATTAATAAGTATAACCAATTTTTTTACTGTTTACATCACCTTTAACCTTTACTGAATAATTTATAAAAATAGCTATTTAAGTACTTAGCAATTTAAATGTTATTAGATGATACGTCAATTACACGTAATACATTCTTGTATATTATTACGTTTTTATACAAACATACTACTGGGCTGATACGTTCATGATACGTACACTCGTTTTGATAGTAGCGCTAATCAGATAATAAACGGGTTTTTTACAATTTCATTGAATTATGAAATGAAGCAGGTTCCTGGGGATGATGCGATATGGGTTCAGCTGATTGTAATGTTTATAGATTTATATATTAGGTTATTATCAATATGGTGAAAAAATAGGAAAATTTTAGTTTTAATAATTTATTACATGCAAAAAAATGCGCCGCATAATCAGAAACATTTTTCTAGTCAATCCGATAGTTAGCGCGTAAAAAGAAACAACATTTTCTGTTTCATATTACCAATATACATCTCAGCCAGCCATTTTAATTTTACAATTCAACTGTAATTAAATGCAAATATATTCCAACTAATTGTTTTTCCAGGGCGGACGAAATCCAAGGTGCTTTCATACAGAAAATATTGGCGTACAGCGCGGGGGCCAGCGTTTGAGTAGATAAGTTAAGTCTAGTGCAATTGTCGTAGAGTCATACAAATTAATATATTCGAGCACGCCGTGCGAATCTGTGATTTTAAGTTATTACGTTAATTAGGGATGGATATTGTTAAGAGTTTTATGACGTTGTGGCGGTTCTCTTATTTTACCATAGTCAAATTTATTTCTACTTTTTTTTTGATTTGTTGATCCAATTGTAATTAAGAAAGATGCATAATATTGATTCGTCGCAATAATACAGGGTGTCCTATATTGAGTGCAGCATCTCTTTTGGCATGATAGCTGAGCTAATAATCTATCAAAAAATCCAATATATTTCCTACGAAAATATCACTGTTTTTGAGATATTGGGGTTTTTGTAGTTTTTTCAAAAATGTCCTATACTCTATCATGCAAAAATAGCTCAACGGATTTGGATGAATTTTGGCAGACATACCACATTGAAAACTTTTTACCTTCAATCTTATGTTATTAAAATTTAATCTTAATTACTGGATATCACAATATTATGGGGAAATAAGGGAACCGTTGAAATAAACATAATACTTAAAATTATATCACGAACGATTAATATATGAATGGCTTAATGGGTATAGTTTTAAATAATTTTAATTCGAAATAATGTACAATGGGACGTTTTACTAACAATTAATTCTTAGGAACAAATAATTACAACTTAACCACCAAATATAGAATACTATATTTATATTATTACGCTTTTTAATATAAATATTTGAAAATGATTGAATTATGAATTGATTAAACTATTCAAGTAGAAACGTATAGCAATAAAGATCAACTTTATAATATGTACTTACAATTTACATATTTTAAATCGTGTTGCATTGTTTACATATTAAAGGATTCAAATCACGATTTAAAAATTACTAATTGTTGTTCTGGAATAGTAAGCTATAATAGTAGCTATATAAGTAAGAGAATTAAGGTTCTTTTTACCTCTTACTTTCTTTATGGAGTACTCAAGCAAATTGCTTTAATAAATATGTGAATCAGATCATCATTATTTACTTCGAAAAACCTTGAATGCATGAAGAATTGATGTAAGAATTTCTACGCGTAAATCTTAGTTTTAAACACTACCAACGACCGGAACAACTAATATAAATATCTTACATTTTATGTTCCAAAGCTCTTTATTTATAAATTCGCTATTTTAAATGTCAAAATGAAGTTTTTATATTTATTTAAGTATATTAATCATCATATTATATTAAGTCTTCTACACGATCGATAGGGTTACTTCCATGAAATATTACATAGAATTTATTTTGTATCAGCAAATGCTTTATAGCGAATTTTATATAGGGCACAAAACAAAGTTGCATTTAGAACCATAGTATTATAGGAGCACGCAAATTTAGCACCTAGTAGACTTACATAATATGTTTATACACATTCGTTAGAATTTATTTTTTTATGTATGTATTATTGTATTTTTAAACATAGAAAATGACGCTAGAAAAATATATCAAATAAAAATAGGAAATAGATCAAACGATTTGTTATATAATTTTTGCCAAATCTTTTATAATTTATATTATAAGTTTCACAGAGAAGAACTTGCATACGCGACTGTACAAATTGGGTGAAAAATGTATTGCAAATAAATTTTAATAAAAGTGGGTAGTTTGTATATGTATATACCCAGTTCAAGAAGTTTTCCAGAAACGTCGTCGAGTGTGTTGACGTTATGTATTTTTTTATTAAGTAGTTTAAGTTGTAAAGTTGTGAGGCATTCGGATAGTACTGGATATGATTACCATTTATTATTGTTATATTTTTGGATTAAATGATTTTTTTGTATGGCTATCCGTGTATTATTTTACTCCCATCCCACCAAATTATAAATATCCACACGTACAAAATATCGAATCGAAATATTTCAGTTACACATAAAATATAGTTTAAATAATAAAAACTAAATGTGGTATATTATTTGGTATATTTAGTGATGCCTACATTATTTACAAACTATATGAAAGAAAGCTCAAATATCAGTTTACGTATTTTTAATGTCAGGTCCATTTAAAATGTATACTAAGAATTGATTACCAGAATCGTCGTAAGACGTCCTCGCCAACTTCCAAGGGTACTTCATACAAAACGAAAGTTCGACATCGAGGTCCGCCCTAAGCGAGCGTGCAAGGCGTGTACCGCTCGCAGGCGGCACGACTAAGGTTGCGGCAAATCGAACCAAGTTCCATGGGACTGGTAACGAGTCAGCCTCCATCTTGTTTTTTTTGTAGACTGAAAAATGCCGCCCCCCCGCTCGCTTTCTTTTCCCGGTATCGCATGCAGGCGACCAAACAGCTAGAGGCGGGCCTGTCAATATCCTTTTTGTTACTCCCAAAACATTGATTTTTGTGATTTGCGTAAACATTCCTATTATTTCCTTTCTATTTTCATATTGACCGCATACTTTTTTTTTTAATTAAACTATTGATATGTATTTTGCTACAAGTATTTGCTAACTAAAATAGACTGGTTATCCTTTGGCTAGTCTAGTTCTTCCACCCTGGGTCCCGTAGACCTCGCAGACCTGGTGCAGCTGGGTCCGCCCACAACGCCGTGCAGCTTCATCATCGAGGACTGGCACACGGCCTGCGCCTTCTTCAGTTGTTCCTGCAGTTCAGCCGCGGAGGCTTCAGGGTGACTCTCTAGCCATTGCAGCTGGTTCGAACACTCTGTTAACACTTCGCTCTTTTCGCTGTCCGTAAGACGATTGCCGGCGGTTTCTGCAGCCTGTCAAGATTTGAACAAAATATTCGTATACGGTGAGTTGTGAAAAATTCGCTTGTTAACTGTGAAATTACGATTGGGAATGTCTCATGCTTACTAATATTTAAATGTGAAAGTGATGCCTGTTTGATTGTATGTCTATTTCACGTCCAAATTACTGAACTGATTTAGGTGGGATTTTTAACAGAGATTATTTGAAAGCCGAGAAAGGACATAAGATAAACTGTATCCCGGAAATCCCACGGGATCAGGAGAGCAGTTGCGCTATAATACGCTAGTTGATAAAAATTTTAATATCTAGCAAAATATCCGTTCTAGAATCGTACATAAATCGAGTAAGTCGTTTAATTATTGAAACTGGAAATGTCAATAGGACATAAAAATAAACTCGAATGTTTTACTGGTCTCTTAGGTTAAAGGTGAGGAATTGTGCTGCGCATTTTATAGGTCTATTTGGAGAGTTTATAGAAAATCCATTAAGTTTGAAGGAGTATGGATGGATAGTTAATTAAATACACCTTTTATTTCCAGTAATCGTTTGTTAAGACACTAAATAATTTACGACTTACGGCTTTGCATCCAAATAGGTAGCTCTCGAATTGATTACGGACTTCCACGCGGTTTCTAATAGCTTCGTCTTCAGATTTGAACTTCTCAGCATCGTGGAGCATTTTCTCAATATCGGTCTTGTTGAGGCGTCCCTTGTCGTTAGAGATGGTGATGCGCTCAGACCGACCTGTACTTTGGTCTTCTGCGCTTACATTGAGGATCCCATTTGCGTCGATATCAAATGTTACCTTTAAAATTAATTCCCATTTTTATAAAACAAAGTCGGGTTTGTAACAACACTTATAACTCGAGTACTGCTGGACCAATTCGGCAGAAAATTCGTGGGGAGATAGATTAGAACCAGGAGAATCACATAAGATACTTTTAAGCCTGGAAATCCCACGGGATCGGGCTTAATCCGCGGGTGAAACCGCGGGGCAGAGCTAGTTAAAAATAAAACTTAGTGTAACAGTACATCTATATAAGATTGCTATCGTCTGGAAACAAATATTTATGTATCCATATAATATATTATATTAATTTGCTCACTTCAATTTGTGGTACCCCTCTAGGCGCTGGCGGTATTCCAGTTAGGTTAAATGTTCCCAATAAATTATTGTCTCGCGTCATGACTCTTTCTCCTTCGTAAACCTATGATAATAATCATAAAATAAATTTTGTATTTTGGTGATGTGTTAATATATTTGTATTTCAACCTTTATTTACCTGTATTGTAACTGCAGGTTGATTATCAGCGTATGTCGAGAACGTCTTTTTTTGCGCTATGGGTATCCTGGTATTTCTTTCAACCAGTTTGGTCATTACTCCTCCAGCGGTCTCTATACCCAGAGACAATGGTGTCACATCCACGAGCAAAACTTCTTGTAGACGTTCATCCTTTGATCCGGTGAGGATGGCTGCCTGCACTGCTGCACCATAGGCTACCGCTTCGTCCGGATTTATTGATAGATTCAACGTCTTACCGCCAAAAAAGTCCTAATGTTATGCTTATATTTAGTTAATTTAAAGTATGAAAAATTTACAGTAAAATGTTATTTTCAACTAAGTTACCTGCAGTAATCTCTGAATCTTCGGTATTCGTGTTGATCCACCAACCATTACAACATCATGTATCTCTCTGGTATGGAGCCCGGCATCTTTGAGTGCTCGCTCAACAGGCCCGAGTGTTTGCTTAAACAAATCAGAGCACAGTTCTTCAAACCGAGCTCGAGATATCTTTGAGTAAAAATCTATTCCTTCATGAAGAGCATCCACTTCTAAACTAGCTTCGGTACTTGACGATAGTGTCCTCTTTGCTCTTTCACATGCCGTCCTCAAACGCCGTAATGCTTTAGGGTTTTCTTTTATATTCTTCTTATATTTCTTGTCAAATTCAGCGCTGAAATGATCTACCATACGGTTATCGAAATCTTCTCCACCTAAATGAGTATCTCCAGCTGTGGATCTTACTTCAAAAAGGGAGCCCTCTGATATTTGTAATATAGAAACATCGAACGTTCCCCCACCAAGATCAAATATAAGTACGTCCTTTTCACCTTTGAGATTTTTGTCTAGGCCGTAAGCAAGCGCAGCTGCGGTGGGTTCATTTATAATTCTGAGTACATTTATACCCGCTATTACACCTGCATCCTTAGTAGCTTGGCGTTGAGAATCATTGAAATAAGCTGGCACCGTGATCACCGCGCTTTTCACGTTCCCTCCGAGATATGTTGATGCAGTATCCTTCATCTTTGTTAGTACCATTGACGAGATTTCTTCTGGGGAAAATTTCTTCTTCTCCTTTTTGTATTCGACTACTATTTTTGGCTTGCCCGCGTCAGAAACAACTTCAAATGGCCAATGTTTTAGATCTTGTTGAACTGTTGGATCGTCAAATCTACGGCCAATAAGACGTTTTGCGTCGAATACTGTATTTTTGGGATTCATTGCAATCTGAAATATTTTTAGTAAAGTTTTAAGTAAAACAAGTTTACGTTATAGAATTACCAATTTTTGATTATTACTATTGCTCTTTGAATACATTTGAATAAAAAATACTATTTATTTGTCAGACCTGATTTTTGGCAGCATCGCCTATAAACCTTTCGGTTTCAGTAAATGCGACGTATGACGGTGTAATCCTGTTTCCCTGGTCATTTGCTATAATTTCCACCTTCCCATGCTGGAACACGCCAACGCAAGAGAAGGTAGTCCCCAAGTCTATGCCTACTGCTGGCACCACCATAGTTGGCTACAAGGGTCAATTTGATAAAAAAGACACGAACAAAAATTACATTATTATATTACCGTAATGCATATGAAAATTTTTGTAGCATTATACAATCATTACCTAAATAAAATTTGTTGTATAGAATTCTCAGATAGTTTTCATTTAAATGGATGTCCTGACAATTTTATTGCGTTCTCTGAAGATCCCTCAAAGTAAAACGGGCATTACTTTGGGATCGTTATGTCGGGTGAAAGTAACGAGTGATGATATCGCTGGAGTAGAAATAAGTTTTTCGGTACTAAGACAAAACTTATGATAAAAGTTTATATCAAATTGCATTTTGCAACGACAAAACGCATAGTAGTGAAACTCTCGCAAGTGATCGATTAAAATTTTATTTGTCGTTGATGTAATTTTGTCTGAACATGTTTAGTTTAAAAGTCGCATTATAATATTTTTAAAGAAAAATAATCAATGATCTATTATGTACTGATACTGCTAACGTCCATTTTACATGCCCACCAATATCAACATCAAATGAAAAGCGTGCAATACTCAGATAATACAATGATGGCATCCTATTAAAAATCTAATAAAACTTTGTTTGTTCACCATCTTTGCATTTCAAGTATGAAGCATCCTTGAAGTTTGGCAAACAAGAATAACTTGTACGATAAGGCTATTCACGAAAATATCATGGAAATTTCTGGGTCGTATTATTTTACTGCGAGAAAACTAAGTCAAGAACTCGATAAAATGGGTTCAACAGCTTGCTATTAGTTGAATTTCGTAAACACTCGCTAGTCGCTACTTACTAAATTTTCCTGAAATGGCTGCGTAGAATCACATGTTTCTTAAAATCCAGTATGGCTGTGTTATATATTTGGTCTTCATTATATATTAAATTTTGTATATGTGATTTTATTACAATAAAATTTTGAGGATGACAAAAATTTTGAAAACCAGCATGTTAAATGTTAATGTTATGTGAATTGTGAATCTGATGGTAAACAAGACTGACAATTTGACACATTATAATTATTTTTTAATAGTTTAATTGAAATTAAAACTTTTTTGTTCAAATCAATAATTTCTTTATACACCAGATGTTAAGTTGAATTAAGACATCTGTGAAAACCGCGTTCGAATCGGATTAGTAGTTTTTATGTGCTGCTCAGACAGACAAATAACCATATTTTTAGGTTAACAGACACACTTATTATTTTTTAACTTACAGAATTTTCATTTATACAATTTAATTAGATGTAAAGATGACTTTTTATAATATAATAATGTTTGTCCAATACTTGATTAAAAATACAAAAAAAAAAAAACATTTACATCATATAAAACTGAAATTTTCTTAAATACTTCACGAATTCCAAATAACTTTCTATTTTTAGTTTATCTGCCAAATTGTACTGTATACAGAAATAAAATAATTAAAAAACGATATTCCAAAGTCGCAAATGACATAAATCGTAAACAGTAGGCAATCGTTCTCAACGGGAAGGGCTCTCAGGCTGAGTGCGTTCCGTTGTGAGCTGAAATCGCCGGCTTCGACACGGATTGCTTGATAGTTATATACTGTCCATTAGTAAATAGCATTAATTGCTTTTGCGATAATGTTTTGTATACTAAAAGTTAATACAATTATTTTATTACTTGCAGTTTTTGAAGGTACTTCCTATTTCTATAATTGACTCGCGTTAAACAGGATTCCGCGATGCCTTCATATTTAGTCTAATTATTATACTTTGAGTATGGTATTGGAATATTATCGTTACTTATAGTCACAGTGACGCACTATGATGAACATTTTTATCACAGCATATCAGTTTTATGTTAATATGAGGTTTTAAGAAGCTACCCACCCCTTACTACATACTTCTTACATGCCATGATACCAAAATTCCATAAATTATTATAGTATTAAAAAATATGTAATTAAATATCTAAACTAAACCCATAGTATTTACATTTACTATATTTGAAGCAAAAACAGAAAAAAGTAGTTTTTCAGAACATTATAATATGTACATAAATTGATTTATTAAAATATTAAAATAAGTAACTAAAAAAGAAATAAAAGGCCATCACAGCTACATAATTCTTTTATTTTCTACATCTCACAATAATTATCGTTTACCCTTTTTTTTCTTCTTATTAAAATCAGGTGGGTGGAATCCTCTCGCCTGCAACAATTCCTGTACATTATGGCACGCGTAATACACATTATCCATAGCTGCTTCAGTCAGCATGTCCACATTGCACCGGCCTTTTGCCTTTCCCTTTTTAACCCTAGCACCACCCTTTTTGCCCTTTTTCTTGTCTCCGCCCTCGTCTTTTTCTTTTTTCTTGCCTTTGCCTTTACCAGCCATTGCGAAGTTAGGTTTTTTACTGTTGTTAGGGAGTATCGATTCAATAATCTTGTACGTAGACGTAGTTACGAGATTGTTATTCGCTGCGTTACCAAATTTGAATGAAATATATTTTTTGTAGAAGATCTTTATATGAAAGAATGCAAAATATTTAACATGAAACTGTTGGTACGTAGTTTTCTTTGTTTTTAATAAATGTAATTAAAATAGTGTTTCGTAAGATATAGAGAGAAGAAATAAAAATCCATTTAGGACTAAATTTTATTTTCAAAAATAATATTTTACTTAACAAAAAATGATCTATGTAAATGCTTTTATCTGTACAAGTCTTTTGAACACATTCAAGTCTCTGTATTTCGTACCATAAAGTTATACATAAATTACTACACGGAAAAAATTATTTTATATTTTAGTTAGCTTTTGATTTGATCTCCAACTTAATTACTTTATTTGAACCTAAGTAATAACTTCATTATTGATACATTTTAGGAGCAAACATTTCTCAATTTTCTCACAACCGAAATTAAATAATAACTTATTTGATATTAAACAATGGATCTTTTAGAATATGTTCAACTTCAGCCCGATGTAACACTGATGCACCGACCGCGGTGGTCGCGTATTCAGGTCTTCCAGAGTAAATAATCTGTTAAAATTACAATAAATACAATTAAATGACATTTACTAAATATAATGCAATTTTACAAGGTATATTCGTTACATCTTTCTCACTAATTGGTGAGTGTAACAACTTCAGAAAAAGGGGATATTGTGTCGTACAATTTTATAAGGCAATGTGTGTTGAAATGTGACTTTTAGTGTTTTGCAAAATAAGTATATGATATTATATAAGTGCCTGTACATGAAAATAATCTTAAAAGTAGAGAAAATTAGCCAATTTGTAGAGAAACTTACCTTTCTTCCTAAAAGGTTTTCAAACCGAGGCTTAATGAAGGACCAAGCGCCCATGTTCCTGTGTTCCTCCTGACTCCAAATGAATGCTGGAAATTATGTCATTATTACAATATTTAACATAATATCATTGCTTTTCTGAAGCATTTCTTCTTATTTTATTTTTTTGTATATTCAATTTTGATGTAAATATTAAAATATTCTCTAATATTCTCTATTGAAATCATGAGTTTAATTTATTCAGAAATTAAAGATACTTATGATACTTTAAATCAAGGCGTAGTGCAATCTCTGCAATTAAAACGTAGAGTGTTCGAGAGAAGTAATAATAAATAAAAAAGTCTTTTAATATGGATTTAATAAAAATATCGTTTCTTGGAAGTAAATTTATCACGAAATACATTTACTTTTACGATTCATCTTATAATTATTGGAAAATAATTTTTCTGTGCGACTAAAGAATAAAACTATGAATGATCCTCACAAGTAAGTAATATATTTCAAGTTCAGACACTAAGTTAAGTTAAGTAGGAACATTACGTCGCAGTAACGTTAGCAGCAGGAAATAACGGGCAACGTGCGGCCAATCGCAATAACTGCAACTAGGTTATTGGGAATGAATCGTATTGCTGAGAAACGATGGATATTAACCAGAGTCTTATTGCCTATTTAATGGTTACGTTTAATAATTTTAATGGAACCTTATTTATCTTAATGCTTTTTGGAATAAGGTGGCTATAATATAAATAAGGTGGAAATAACAGTAAACGTGCGGGCAATGGCAATAACTGCAACTAGGTTATTGGGAATGAATCGTTTTGCTGAGAAGCGATGGATATTAACCAGAGTCTTATTGCCTATTTAATGGTTACGTTTAATAATTTTTAATGGAACCTTTTTTATCTTAATGCTTTTTGGAATAAGGTGGCAATAATATAAATAAGGTGGAAATAACAGTAAACGTGCGGGCAATGGCAATAACTGTAACTAGGTTATTGGGAATGAATCGTTTTGCTGAGAAGCGATGGATATTAACCAGTAATGTCTTATTGCCTATTTAATGGTTACGGTTTATAATTTTTAATGAAACCTTATTTATCTTAATACTTTTTGGAATAATAATGAACGGGGTACGGAATAACGGTAAAGGTGCGGCCGACGGCAATAACTGCAACTAGGTTATTGGGAATGAGTCGTTTTGCTAAGAAGCGATGGATATTAACCAGAGTCTTATTGCCTATTTAATGGTTACGTTTTATATTTTTTTATTTATTCATTAAGGTAACATGAACCCATACATAAAACAATTACATTAATATATTAAATTGCATGATAATTTACATTAAATTATTTATAACATACAGAATTTAAATCGATAAATAAACAGAATAAAATTAATACATGATTTTATACAATACCTATTATTAATATATTGTATATGTATCTGCTCACAATTAAACAGGTACACACAAAGAACGCTGTTGGTACTGGTACTATTTTGAAATATTCTTATATTTTTGAAATATAAGGTGCAATAACGAACAGGGTACGGAATAATAGTAAATGTGCGACCAAATAGCTACTTATTGGGAATGAGTCGTTTTGCTAAGAGACGATGGAGATTAATCACCAGAGTTACTTCTTATTGCCTATTTAAGGGTTAGGCTATTATAATTTTTATTATATTTAATGTAGCATTGTTTATATACTTATATTCTCTTTGTAATTAACATTTAATCACAGGGGAAATAGAATAACGTGCGGCAAATGGCAATAACCGCATCTAGGTTATTGGGAATGAGATCGTTTAGCGAAGTAATAACAGTGAATAAGTATTATTGCCCTTATATAGTTATTAAATTTCTTGTTATGATTACTAAAACCTAGTTTATCTTCATACTTTTACACAGCAACGAAAAGGGTAAGAAATAAATAAATAACTAAATTTTATATATCTAACTTTATAAAGATACTAGCTTTCCGCCCGCGGCTTAGCACGCGTGGGCCACTAATTTCTGTACTTTTTAGAGGCGCACGACCAAAGTTTCAAAAATTACGGTTGCAGGACCGCTCATATTTGCGCATGTCTATAGCTTTTTTATTATTTTCTATGGAAATAGGTTTGACCAAAATCTCACAGTGCGCGCGCCTCTTCTAAATACAGAAAATTGTAGCCCACGCGAGCGAAGCCGCGGGCGGAGAGTTAGTTATTTTTTGAAGATTTTAGACCATTCATTGAGTGTTTTAATGTCTTAATCTTTACGTTAAGAGTATAAAAAAGCATGTTCCCAACTCAACCAAAGTCACGTGGTATAACATTTTCACGACTTTCGAAGCGTATATCTCAAAAAATATTTATTTTAGCAAAAAACGCACTTAGAAACCTTTATTTCATTTTTAAAGACCTATCCAATGACACCTCATTTAATTATCTATTCGTGAATTTATTTTTGTACCCTCCGTTTACATGTATGGAAAGCCACCCCTAAAAATATTTTTTTCAAATAAAATGTAGCCTATAAGTTGCACCTAATATTGGTCTATCAGCATGTGAAATTTTATCAAAATCTGCCCAGTGGTTATTACGTGATTGACGCACATACAAACAGATAAACAGATAAACAGACAAACAGACAAACAGACAAACAGACAAACAGAAAAAAAAAAATTAACCATGGTTTTGGTATCTATAGAACATACATATTGCATACCATTTACTCTTTTTGAAAAATATCCAATGTACAGAAATGGTTCAGTTACTGTTTTATTATATGTATAGATTAATTATATATTGGTCCTTTTCTTATTCTTGCTTATTCATGATTTTTGTTATTATCATATATAATATTTTAATATTTATGTCCATTATCTACACTACATTTGTCATTGGGAGCTGCTGAAAATCAGTGCTGCAACTAACGTTAGGAGCAGCATACGCTGAGCAGTTTCCCTTTCAACGCTACACTACTTGTTTGTTATTAAGTTATTATTTGTGTCTTATTCTGCGTGGTTCTTGAATAAATCTTTCTTTCTTTCAAATAACGGCCAACGTACGGTCAATGTCAATAACTCGAACTAGGTTAGTGCAAATGAAATATTTTAACTAATAAACGGCGGTGATAATGTCGCGTCACAAATTGGTTTATTTTATAAATACACAGTGATTACGATTAAATAAGAACTCACTTCTAGCATTAGCATATTTAGCCAGTTCATTCTGTATCCCCTGTACGGGGAAGGGACAAAGTGCTTCCAGTCTTATAATGGCCACATCCTCTATTTTGTGTTGCAGCCTTTGTTTGTGAAGTTCGTAGTAATGTTTACCGCTGACTAGGATTACGCGTTTTACGCGAAGGGGCTCTGCGTGGATGTCACCTGTAAGATATATTTTTGAGTAAAATCTACACTTAAATAGTAAAGAGAAAAGATTTGTTTTGTTTGAATTGAACGGGCTCCGAAACTATTGGAGCCATTTGAAAAATGATTTAATTGCTGGAATCCTACATTATCTATGATGAACATCGACAATAATATTATAAAGATTCCTCTTTATAATATTATTGTAGATGTTTGTTTTTTTGTAATGAATGGGATCAAAAACTAAACCGATTTTAAAAGTCTTTCACGATTTGAAAGCTATATTATCCACGAGTAACATAGACTACATTTGATAGGCTATATAGAACATTATGCTACGGGAGCGAAGCCGCGCCGATCAGCTAGTAGGCAATATACTATTATGCTATGTACGCGAATCAAGGCGGAACAGCTTAATAAATAAAAATATATAAATAAATAAATATCACCGACGCTTGCTATATGCTATCTTTGTTACCGAAAGTACCAAGAAAATCTATATTTTTAACTGATAGTGGGGAGTAAATTTATTTATTTGTTTATTTGGCTTACCAACAATTATGTACATAGTAATAATTACAATGTTTTAATATTACAATTAAACATGGGCAAATATCATAAACAGATACTCACTAATAACAGGCTTGAAGTATGTTCCTGGAGTAAAGTCAGATAACGGGCTCACAGCGTCCGCGGAGCGCAGGAGGATCTTCGGCGACGCTACTATGAGGGGCTTGCGGTAATTGCGGACTACCTGCAATTCATGTAATTTATTACGATATTGAATAATTATTTTTTATTAGATATGTGGAGTTGATTAGGTTTTCAATTGTCATTTCAATTGAACTTTTTGAAGCAATTTAATCTATTTTTTACAACCCATTGTCTCTATTTTACTTTTTCTTGGCACCTGAACCCGTCGATGCGTCAGTGAATCAAGTAAATTAAGTGTCCACTGAAAATCATTTTGTTCCAAAATTCCAATACACCATTGACAAACCCATTTTGGACACTCATATATATTTTTTTATTTCCGACCCTCCAAATAATAAAACCGAAACCCTTATAGGATCACTTCGTCGGTCTGTCTATCTGTCTGTCAAGACTCTATTTTTTCTTAATTTATGTTTTTTTTTCTTGTGTGTCCCAATAATGGTATTGTCATTATTTCTTGCTAGTTTCACTTACCTGTCTCCTCAGTAAGTGGAAGTACTGTGCAGGCGTGGTGGGATTGACCACGTGCATACACACAGCTTCTGAATCAGGGGATGTTTCTGAACTGTCGGTTATTTGTAAGAACCTTTCTATTCTGCAGGAGGAGTGTTCAGACGCGGCTCCGTCGAAACCGTGTGGAAGGAGCATTACTAGCCCATTACTGCGGACCCATTTTACTACAAATAATTTAATAATATGAACAAAAGAATAGAACGAACATATTAAATAAAATGCTTTTTAAAGGTAAACGTGGTTTATTATACATTCAGTTTCAGTCACCCGTAATCACGCTCGTTGTAAAGTGCTCGAAACGTCGGGTTAATAAGATTGTATAATAAACATTTAAAATATTTTATTTTGTATGAAATGTACTCGCGTTAAAACAAACACAAGACTACAAAGCATATTATAAATTTACTCTTCGTGTTGACAAAGACTGCAAATAATAATAAAATTATCCTCAAAGACAGCCAGCTGTAGTTCGCTTTATCACGTTAATAATCGCTAGCTAAAATTGGATTCAGAAACTGAAATAGTTTATGATGAACTGTTTAAAATACCTACTTATGCTTTATATTTTGTTTTAATTTGGTTTTGAGTTTCGAAAATAAACATATTATTTCATATTTAGGTATTCCACAAAGCTATAAAATCACAGCTTCATTGTTTTATATTAAATATCTATGAAGAATTTGTAAATCCTAAAGCCTGATTATTTCAAACTTAATTCATAAGATAATTCACAACGTACTGCGTACTATGAAGAGAGTTTAGATTAGGTAGTAAAATTTAGTTTATCATTAGCTTTGTGGAGCTTAGAGTTTGATGTTATAATCTCGTGTGTTACGGCTAGGCTAGGCTAGGGTTATGAATATAAAGCCCTTTGTAAAAGTCCTTTTTACTATCGAATTTATAGAATAATGAAGCTTAAACTTAAATAGATTACTCGAGCTTTATATGTATTACAACATTGCTAACGAATAATTTAAATTCTGTAAGCGCTAACATAACTGTAATATTTAGTTCATCATTAGCAACTTTGTGGAGCTTAGAGTTTGATGTTATAATCTAAATTGTGTGTGTCAAGGTTAGGGTTATGAATGTAGACGAGATTATTGGTATATACTATATCTAGTATAATGGATAAGATACTTTTATTAACTTATAAAAATTTTGTTCATTATTTTTGGATTTTAAAGGCCTTCTTCCTAGCTAATCTACAGAATAATAAAGCTTAAACTTAAATGAATTACACAAGCTCGTTATGTATTACAACATTGCTAAGATAATATTCACAAAGTACTGCTATGTAGATAATTTAAATTCTGTAAGCGCTAACATAACTCTCATATTTAGTTCATCATTAGCAACTTTGTGGAGCTTAGAGTTTGATGTTATAATCTAACTTATGTGTGTCAGGGCTAGGGTTATTAATGTAGACGAGATTATTTGTGTATATTATATTTAATATAATGAATAAGTTACTTTATTAATTTTTAAAAATTAAGTCCATTATTTTTGGATTTTAAAGGCCTTCTTACTAGCTAAACTATAGAATAATAAAGCTTAAACTTAAATGAATTACACAAGCTCGTTATGTATTACAACATTGCTAAGATAATATTCACAAAGTACTGCTATGTAGATAATTTAAATTCTGTAAGCGCTAACATAACTCTAATACTTAGTTCATCATTAGTAACTTTGTGGAGCTTAGAGTTTGATGTTATAATCTAACTTGTGTGTGTTGGGGTCAGGATTATGAATGTAGACGAGATTGTTTGTATATTATACTATGTTAAATATAATGGACAAGTTACTTTTATTAATTTTTAAAAATTGATTTGGATTTTCAAGGCCTTTTTACTAGCTAATCTATAGAATAATAAAGCTTAAACTTAAATGGATTACACAAGCTCGTTATGTATTACAGCATTGCTAAGATAATATTCACAAAGTACTGCTATGTAGATAATTTAAATTCTGTAAGCGCTAACATAACTCTAATATTTAGTTCATCATTAGCAACTTTGTGAAACTTAGCTTGATGTTATAATCTAACTAGTGCGTGTTAATGTTATGAATATTACCGAGCTTATTTCAATCCTGATTGTCTAGTTAATTTTATAATAGGTAATTTCATAGTGCACTTCGATATGACGAAGATAAATAAGAGTTCTTTTCGTCTTTCGTCAAGTAAATCTACACTATTATTATAAGGAGGAAACATTGTTTGTAATGAATAGGCTCAGAAACTACAAGACCGATTTTAAAAATTCTTTCACAATTCGAAAGCTACATTATCCATGAGTAACATAGCATCAGCTAGTCTATACTAATATTATAAAAGGGGAAACCTATGTATTTTTGTATGTTTGTATCGAATAGGCTCAAAAACTAATGGACCGATTTCAAAATTTCTTTTCCCATTACTTAGAAGGATTCTTCCGAATCCGTATAGGCTATAATTTATTTTATCCCGGAAAATAGATAGTATATAATATTATGCTACGTGAGCGAAGCCGCGCGGATCAGCTAGTATAAAATATAATTAAATAAAAGTTATTATTTTAAGTCACCAAATATTCGCGTTAAATATTTATAAATTCAAACAACACATGATTTCTGTAAAATGATATGTTTAAAAAAAATAATGATATACTTTAAAAATAAAGTTAACTTACATTCTCCCGAAGCTATGAAGGTATCGACGATGATCTGTGCGCCGGTGTAGAAGTCCCCAAACTGCGCTTCCCAGATACAAAGATTGTCGGGGTTGTCGTACGCCATGCCGTACTCGAAACCTAACACTGCTTCCTCGGAAAGTATGGAATTTGCCACCTGTGGAATATTCCATTAATTCCAGTATAAGAATTATTATAGATCAAAGGAATTTGTATCAGTTTAAAGGAGATTGAAATTCACACTCAAAACCGGATACCTACTGCTTCCTAAGAAATAATTAAATAAAGAATTTATGAAATTATTTAGTACTAGCTTTCCGCCCGCGGCTTCGCCCGCGTGGACTACAAATTTCTGTACTTTGTGGATTTTCGAAGTAGAGGTGGTATGACAATTTTTAAGATTTAGAAACGAACCGGTTTTTTGTTTTTTATATCTGTGTATATTGTTATGTAATAAATGTATATCTGTCGTGTATATATGTATCTATAATAAGTGAAATATATATTGTTTAATTTTAATTCATATTATTTATCTGTATTGTTATTTTTTTTATATTATTATTCTACTTTGATCCTCTTTTTTATACTATTTTTTCACCACCCACTCTCGACTTCTATTTCTTTTTCTTTTGCAAATCCTCACCTAGCGGTTGCCTGGAAGAGATCGCCTTAAGCGATAAGGCCGCCAATTTTTTTATTTAGTTACTAAGCAAAATATATTATATTTTATGTTATTTTATCACTTTAATTGGTAAAAAAATAAAGAGTATATCTATCTATCTATCTATCTACGTTTGTAAAAATATATCTCGTAAAAGGTTTAAGTTCGAAGTATATCCGACATTAAATATAACAAAAGTGTCACTGTTCAGTTTTATATAATTCTAATAATTCTATTTTTTTTTTGCAAAATATTGACATTTTGGAAATCTGTCGTGTACTCTCAGAATAAATGAGTTGATGTTTCCATGGATTTAACACATATTTGCTTATGGACGCAAATAATATCTTCTGCATGTTGGTTTGTCTTTATTGTGATTAGCCGCCATGATCGTAATCTACTTTCGAGATCAACCCTCATATCTTTTTTATTTGTTAAACGATTTGAATGAAATAAACACTAAAACCTCCGGGGGACTTGCCGTAATAAATAATCGAAAACCGCATTTAAATCGGTTAAGCCGTTTTGGAGTTGACTGCGTACAAACGCCCGACAAACAGACAAACAGACAAAAATTCTAAAAATCATTGTTTTGAGTTTAGAATCATAAATGAAACACGAAACACTAATTTTTTCTTGAAAATATTAAATGTACAGACACGGCTAGTCTACGATTTTATTATATGTATAGATACACATTGTTAAATTTTAAATGATTAAATCATTTAGCTATTAAAAAAGATTGACTTAAGTTTTGATCAGTCCAATGTAAAGTCATATAAAGGCCATCCCTGATAGTTATTCAGGATTATCATTTGCTTGCTACTTCTTGAGAAAGAATAGAAATTTTTACCTAATGGTAGGGGAGCCCAAGAGGGGATTTCGGGATTTACTCGAGCGCGTCAGATTAA
>LQNK01001621.1:200591-233207 GCA_001586405.1 Phoebis sennae | reverse complement strand
TACCGAGAAGATTTTATATTATAGTATTTCGTATCGAAGTTTTAAAACATACAGGCTTAGCTTTACGCGTGTCGTGTATAGCCTCATGCGTAATAACTACATAAGCAACAAAAAACTTAAACGTAAATAATTATTGCCGTTACGATAAAACAATTATTGTCAATTACAGTCGAACAAAAAAACGACGGCCGCATGTATATTTCCTTAAAATATTAAAACAAATATAAAAAATAAAATGAAGCTAAAAACAAATACATAAATCATAATTGCCGAAACTACAATTATCAATTTATGTTCTCTCGCCTCGAGCAAAAAACAAAGGGCAAATCGAACACGTACATTTTCTCGATTTAAAAAGTATTTAAAACTATAGTTATATATAATGAAGCAGTAATCGGATCATTTCCGTACATTAAATATTATTTAAAGAGTAATTACTATGCTGTATGGTTTTTTGTGTTAGTACGTGCGTCAATCACGTAAAAACCACTGGATGGATTTCGACGAGTATAGTTACGGTTATAGATATTAATATACGGTTATAGATTGATGAACATTTTTGATGTTGACCGAGCGTAGGGAAGTCTCAGAGACGAGATGGCCGGGCTATTGTATATTTGTAAGTATGAAAAACTTTGTCCCACGATAACTTGAGTATTGTTTATTCAATCTTGAATAAATTTTATAGGCGAATGGTAATTTCTGGAGTATTATATATTGGATCATGATTAAACATATTACGCAAAGAGTAAAGATAAAGGTAAATGCAGGCTGGTAGCTTTTTTTTTTGGTAGACTAGGCGGTTCCTTAATTAATAGCTGAATGAGGTATCAAATGAAAGGTCTTGATTTATACATTACGATTTACGACGCGAGGTCTAGCTCAAGCCGAGCTACTAGTGTAATGACTGACAAAAAAAATACACATATGAGCAAACACCGTAACGATACAACAATTATAAATTTATGTTCAAAAACAAAGGACACGTCAAACACGTACGTTTCCCGATTCCTTTAGCCTTCACAAGAGGAAGTCACGTATGGCCTTGTGTTATGTCACAGACCACAGTCGTATAATACTGATTTGAGTCTTAACTCAACTTGTTCTCTTCTCTTAAGAATTGAGTTAAGAAAAGAGATCGAGTTAATAGCTCAATAGGCCAATTTGTGAAGTAGGTAAATATCATCAAAACATTGCATAGTGCACTCATTTTAGATTAAATAACTTAAAAATATAAATGTCAGATTTTTTGGTTTTGGGTCAACTAGGCGATTTTCATATAAATATAGTCAAGTGTGGTATCAAATGAAAGGTCTTCAAATAAAGAATTGTTTATTTTTGTCATCAACTCAAAAATGAGTAAACCGATTTGGATAAGAATTAACAACATCTTGATATTGCACTCAAGCAATTCGTCGTAATACGTTTTTTCTTACACAATGACCGCTGACAATAACAACTATAGCAACTGATCAATCAAGTTTCGTTTTAGGAAATCGATCGCAAGAATTAAATTCCGGTTTGAATGTTACATATTTTTATTTTTAATATGAATCTATTATAATGTTTGCTCACTGCCAGTAATAAATTTATTTGGAGCAAATTGCGAATTATATAATGTTTCTTTGTTAGTGTTCTAAATATTTCTCATTCATTCAAGTTTACGTTCGGTTTTTTAAGTTGGTGACAATGATGAAGAATTCATTGATTTTATTTTTGTTTTCTAGATGGGAATTGTTTTTGATGTGAATACGTCCTTAAAATTGCTATCATACGGAGGCAATCCAAAAAACCTAATAACAAAATCGAGCGATACGTTTTGGCAGCTAGCTTCGAATCTATTGCCTTCAACCAAAATTTAATGATGCTACGGGATATCTAAAGGATGAAATAATTTAACACAGTGAGAGGGTTGACACACTTTGGAGATAAAATGGTCACAGGTGTTTTGCACGCTTCGTCGTCGTGTAGTGCCTCTCGAATCACTGAAGATCTTCCAAATAACAGGTTTTTAATTGTTCCTAGCTCCACCTATTAAACATTATTTTGTATCTTAGATTATAGGATTGCCTGGCAGAGATCGCTGTCAGCGAAAAGGCCGCCCTTTGTATATAGTTATAAGCATTGTAAACTGAAGAAATTTATATGTATGGTGTACAATAAAGAATTTTTTATTCATTTACTAAAGTACAAATGTATGAGAATGTATCTAAATAGATGTATGAGATACTGTGCGTTGTGAGAAGTCATAGTATTTGTGAATGCGGGTGTAAAACGCTGTCGCTAACAATATTGCGATATAGCACGGTTTAGAAGTCCTTGATACCGCTCTTGGGCAACGAGTGAAAGGGTTGTGATATGATTTTGATTGATTATATTTGGCTATACTGCAAAAATTATTTAGACACCAATTTTTAAAGTTCCGTGCCTAAAAGATAACAACGTAACAGTCTGTCTTTTCTTCTTCAGTCGTGTTTTTCTGTCTTTTCTTCACGCCTAAATCACTGAACCGATTTGATGACCGATGAAATGTTGTGCACATTTGAAACTCCAGAAAAGGCATATGATAATTATAAAAAAATAAGTAAATAAAATAAAAACAAATGGCGGAATAATTGAAATGAAGTTATTTCACACCTTTTTCTAAAGATCTCAAATTTTCTATGCAACATTAATTTAGTCTCAACGAAGCTGTTGATTTTCACACCAATTAAGCGTATCATTTATTCATTACAATGCAAATGCAATCTCACTTCAAAAAATAAACAATAATAAAACAAATCAAATTAAAGCATTGTTAACAAAACAATAAGATACAATTACTTACTACTTATTCTGACAGTTTCTTTTGAAGAGCGTGCATCGTGCAATCCGCCGTGTAAACAAAACCGTTATCAGCGAGATAAAATATGTCGCAGGTAAAATGGGAAGATAAGGCAAATTGTAATACGTCTGGAATAAGTTTTATGTTGGAAAAATTATGATGTAATGAACATTGTAATTTTCTACTATCTGGGTGTTAATTTAACTTTAGTATGTATGTATTAAAAAAAAGTATGTTTACGTATGTCTAACAGTTATCTAGTTTCCATAGTATAGGCTTTGCTTAGTTTGAGACTAGATGGCATAGTGTTCATTGTGCCTTAAAAAATAACGAATGGGAATGGGAACAAGAGGCAATTCATGTCATAAAATGTCTTAAATTAGTTTCATTCTTATTCTATAGCTTCGTTTAAGAAACATGCAATGTGCAATGCGGTGTGTAAACAAAACCGTTATCGATTTAATAGTACATTTTTTTAAATTTTTTATAAGGTCTGAAACTGCATTTAGGTACTTTTAAAGGTTATAAAAACGAATTTTATAGAACGAACGAAACGAAATTTATCTTCATCTGCAATCATTTCGTTGAGCTAGTACTAGTAGGTTACTATTTATTACTATAAATGTTTATAAACAAAGCCTGCGAGATGAATTCGTTTCGATCGAGTAAGATTTCAATCTTTACATTAATCCTTTTTAAACTCTTTCACAGTATCAAATCTAGTTTCACTTTTTAATTTATTCAAAATAATTTTAACGTAAAACTGTTATTTTGACCTTGGAACGTGCGTATAACATTGATCAAAATTTAATTTCTTCATACGAATGTTGAAACCATGTCGACATCGACTAAAAATTGCAACTAAGATGTATAAATAAAGCTTTAACTCATTTATCATAACATTGCATTTGAAAACCAATTGTTCTGAACATTGATAAAAGATAAGAAAGTTTCCAAGCTTGCCTGCAACATGGGAACAATAGCAATTAAATTAGTTCAGTAGTCTGAGAATGCAATAACGGTTACACAGTACCTATATACTGATGTATCTATTGTTACCAATTTATGTAACCAGGAACTTCATTGATTTGCAAAAACTTGATTTGTACAGACAGAATGAAAGTAGCCGTAATCATATTTAATTTCAATTTTTCCTATCGAAGAGTATATAAGATGATAAATTATGAAAAACGTATTAAATTCGGAGTCTACGGTTAATAAGAACTATCCTATCACGTAATGTCCTATTACCTTCAAATGGGGTATCTGTATACAAAGGCGTGAATGACTCACAAACATCCTAACATACAATTATACAAATCTTTATTTTATTTTTTTTTATTTTATTTGTTGTAAAAAAGATCTTAATGTAATAAGTTTTGGATAGTATTGTTTTAAACTCTTATCCTTTATTAAATTCATCTTCATTGTCACCTCTTTTTTAACTGACTACCTATTGGTGTGCCTTGTAATTGGCGTTTTTAATTGATACATATAACAGTTACTGTATAATTAATTAGCTGTAAGGTAACTTTTATAAATAAAATAAATAATATTAGAACGATATTATAAACTTAGTCAAATATCTTTAAACCACTAAAGAAAAGAATACACCAATTCACTGAAATCGTACCTTTCAAAGCAATTAATTTGTCAACAATATTATTGTATTCAAGTTTTTTCTTTTATTAACATACGCACACTCAATATTTATTCGCGAATTAATTCCGTATTCGTCCAATTTCACAGCCTCCTCAATGTCACGCGTACAAAAGAAGGTTAACAAAGAGATCTAGGAATATATAAAGTGATGTCATTTGCAATAAATACCTTGATCGTACTATGTATTAAGATACGAACGTTTTTCCCATTCCAACTAATCCTACTTAAATTATAAATGCGAAAGTCTGTGAGGATTTATGTTTGTTACTCTTTCACGCAAAAACTACAGAACCTATTATTATGAAACTCGGTATACATATAGGTAAGTGTTCACAATAACATATAGGCTACTTTTAACTGACGAGCCGATTGGCGTAGTGGATGTGGCAATGGTCTATTGCGCCGGAGGGTGTGGGTTCGACCCCACTAGTAGAAAATTGTAACTAGTGGGGATCGAACCCACACCCTATAATATGTGAACATTTAAATTTTCTTTTATCTGGGTGTTCATTTATCTATAGTATGTCAATATTTCCAAAAAAAAGGATGTTTATCATGATGATGATGTTTGATGGATCAGTTATCTAGTCTACAATGGTACAAGCACTGCTTAGTTTGAGATTAGATGGCGTTGTGTTAAATGTCCAGGAATATTTATTTATTCAATTCCAGCGTTGCCCCGAGATCAGTTACGCGAGTGAAACCTTGAAGCGCGACTAGTAAGCTAAAATATTATTTGAATTCCAATCTTTAATGCCGTCCACAAAAAAAGATCCATAGCAAATTGCGCAACCTCAAAGTTTCCCAATAAAAAATCGTGACAATACCGCGGTCTATTTATTAAGAGAAATAGGGAAATGTGTCGAAACCGTTACAGCAACGGGTCACGTATTAAACGATTATTAATTAAAATCAATGTTTTAATTACTTAATTGAACACGATTATGCTCAATAGTTTTTTGTGCGCGGAATTTGTTTTTTTACGCTACTCTTCACTTAAATTGTATTTACCTCTCAAAGTTTTAATTTATTTTAATTTTATTTTAATCGCGAAATTTTAAACTGTTAATTAATTATGATTTTAGAACTCCTATTGAATGAAATTGTTTATGTTATTTAATTTAGCTCTAATTTTAATTTTACAAATATCTTGCATGCAGTGCTCATTCTTAAATTAGTTATACATTAAGTTCTAAATTATTTGTATCATATTTTTGTTTGTTTCAACTGTGAGCCAATAAAATAAAAAAATAGATGTCCACATATCGGTATCGCAGACATTGGACGCGTCGACGGATCTTTATATTATTCCGAGACCTGGCCCCCTATTCACAAATGCGAATCCATAAAAAATCGAATGAGTTGATGCTATTTTGCACCTTAAAAAGTTAAACTTATGATTTAAAAAAATATACATTGTGTCAGAAAACGTCTATAATAAATAAAAAAAAATCAGATGTGCTGCAAACTTTTAACTTACGTAATTCTTTACGTAACTAACAACATTTAACATTGTTTATTAATATCTTTTGTATTCAAGGAAAATATTGCACCTGATTTTAACCTATTTGCAGTACTGCGAACAATGTTAAGGAATTTTAATGTTATTTGTCTAATACCTACATTCTTATGTTACACAAATATGTATTGGCATTCTTTCCTCTAATTACATAACTATAAAATTTTAAATATGTTTATGGTATCGAGGAATAGGAAAATATTATACTTAGGTTTTACATGGATATAAACGGGATCAATATCTTGGGGTATGTGTGTGATAGTTATAACTGCTATAATTAACTTGATAGATTTTATTGTGACTTCGTAGTCTTGTGCTTGTTTTCACGCGAGTACTTTCCACATTAAATAAAATATTTTTTAAAGGATTTTAAACGCGTTTTATTATACATTATTATTTAACCCGACGTTTCGAGCACTTTACAGCGAGCGTGGTCACGGAAGTCCTTTATTGTGACTTCTTGTTGGAAATGCATTTTATGTAGGTATTCAATTAAAGACTTTTTTACACTATTACCAATATTTTTTATGATTTATTACCTAACGATGAAATTTCGATAAAAGTTTAGTAATAAATAGCGTAAAAAGTGTTTAATTAAACTTAATAGAGAAGTTTATCTTTAACTGTCGATCTCTACGACATATCTCTATGATTTTTTGTATTCTAAGAAAGGTGTATTTCTACTATAATTTTCATCTCTATGCCACAAAGAGCTGGAAGCATTTCATGATCGTGGCTTTCCATCTTATAAAAGTATAAGAGTATACCTATAGGCTAGTGACCATTATGATATACAATGTTTAATTCCTATAAACCTCCTATACTCAATCTCTGTTGTCCACTTCAAAGTAGACTTGTGGGCAATTCCATACGTGACTGACACTACATTTGACGCAATTTTCGTTCTAATTTGTCTTGTATTAAGAATTCTATTAGGGTTGTTGTTTCATTTTTACCATGATTCTATACCAGAAGCTCAACTGTTCTTTCTGTACAAAAAAGAGCACATACAAAGTTATGAAATAAAAAATATTAAAGAAAACATAAACGTGACTGACACTACATAAAAAGGAAGTCGTTTTCGAGACTGTTTTTCAAATTGCAAATTCTTCCTCCCTACAAGCGTTATTGTTTTAAATTTTGTCTAAAAATAGAATACATGAATGAGGCTATTAGAAAATGGTAAAACAAACACACTTACTTTTGTAGAAAATTATTTATTTGAAGAATAATTCGTGACTGACACTACATACCAAAACGTGACTGACACTACAGTCACTTTGTATTGCAATTTGGTTGCATATTTTAATGAAATCTTAGAAACTAATATTAATGAGTGAAGTACCGTGTTCACTAGTGGGGTATAGGGTGGATGTTAAATCCGTTTCGCTAATCAATTTTAATTGGGAGGCAAGTAGCTGATCTGCCTTCTTTGCCCTGCTAGACCAATTTTTTTTACGTCTCCTGCGGAAATTGAACTTACCCTGCGTTTTATCACCTTGATTGTAAAACCTGACGAGTTAATTAAATACCTACATAGCGGCCACGGAGAAACTAACAGAGAAGATGAAATAGAAATTATTCAATAATTTTAACCACTCAAAGACGGTTCTACTTTTTAAATTTCCTTCCATCTTCGAGGCGGAAGAAGAGGGGAGGACATTAATAGTCCATTAATCTGTTTTAATTTCAAGATTATAGTGACTTATATCATCTTCAACATAAAAATCCTTGAAATTTTAAAGTTTATCGTGAATAATATTTTTTTTTAATTTTGGAGGTTCTATGTCGGAAGTTATGTGTCAAGCCAATGTGTACACTACTGTTTTACACTTTAAAGGACGTCACAGCGGATTTCCCTTTGTTTTTGCGACAGCTTTTCCGTATAAATTTCTTGCCACAAATGCTTTTGTAGGCGACTGATCCATCGCAGATGTATTGATAGATTCCAGCATTTTTTTTTTCTTAAAACTTATTTTTATTCATGCTCATCTCTTCTTTTTTCTTTTTACGCAAATTGTTGAGAACATACTCTATTTATGTCCGATTTATTAAGCATTGCAGTTCCTTTCAGTTTTTGGTTTCTCTATTTTAGTTTTCAAATAACCCATAGGTTTTTGAGTTCTCTTTCTGCTTTAATTTTCCTTCTATACAGTTTACAAACAAAATTATACATCAACTATTATAAAAACGGCCACTGACTCCACGTATTGTGGGACTGACTCTAAATCGTGACTGACACTACACAAACGTTTATATTATTTTTAGAGTTATTATTGACAATAGAAAAATATTACAGTCAGCATAACATTTGTGAATCGGTCAAGGAGGAAGATTATTTTTTTTAGGCTCGAAGAAAAAGTTTTACTAAAGTTATAAAGAAAAATCGGATTATTTCGTGACTGACACTACACGTTGACATTGCAATGTTGTTAACTTCATATCTTTATAAAATATTGTGTTTTCGCAAATGAAAAACTACATATCGACAGGTAGTTATTTTACTGGTAAAAACATAGGAAATTACTACAATAATTCGAAATACTTAGCGTAAAAATAAATTAAAAGTCAACAACAAAATATACGTTCTACTGACACTCTCGACGGTATTTGTAAAATGATCGAATAATGTAAAAACTAGAAACAAAAATGTGTTGAACTTTGTCAGAACATAAAATACGATAGTTTTGCCATTAAAATAAAGTATTATTAATATCAACAGTAAACATTTTTTTTTTAAGGCACTGGGAGACATTTTCATGGAATTGCCCTTGTGCCCATTCCTATAAATATAAAGAGTCGAGTCGTTTTACTTACGGATAGTAAGATATTGTTATCCTACTAGGCGTAAGTGTAAAGCGTATCTATAATAAACGTTGCGTAAACATAACTACCGAAACTTGGTTCCGATTGGTTGATTATAACCGCTCGTTAATGAATACGACGTTTCGTCATTTATAGGAACCGGGCCTTATTACTTATTATTAACTGCGCAATCTATGAATATGTGCTGTGTACTAAATATCCCTTTCGCAAAAGGCTAATCTGTTCACTATAATATCTCCTAGGAACAGTTATATATGAACAGCTATGTCTTGCACACTATGCTATGTATATTTTAAATATTTATGTATCTAGTCTAAATTATATATGGGTATGTATATGTTTAATTCGTGTGTAAAGTATAGTATGTAATATAATTTAAGTATATGTAGCAGTGTATCATAATGCCTCTGCTATGCTAACTCTCTCCGCTCACAAAGGTTACCTGGAAGAGATCGCTCTGTAGCGATAAGATCGCCTTTTGTGTAAAGTACATTAATTTATTCATACAATTCATACAACTCACATTAAATTCACAATACAAAACAAATTCGATTTAGATTTTTACATAGTTGAATGAGACATTATAAGATATTATTATTTGTTACTATAAATTAAGTTAATTTTCATGTATTTATACAATAAAGAGTTTCGTTTCATTTCATTTCATTTTACTACGCTCATCTCTGTTGTCCACTATAGATTGACGCAATCGGCCAATATGTGCTAGCAGTGTTAAAATCATACAATGGTTGCACGATTTTTGACGTTTGAAAAAAGCCTCAGGGCTGTGTCAAATTCCGCACACAATGGGAAGTTAAAGAGTGTGTGTTTATGTATCGCATTATAATAAATAATTGTATGTAAAGAAACACTTAAAATGTAATATATTAAAATACATATCTATACTGTAACAAACTTTCAACCTATTTGGCATACCTAGTAACATTCTCCGACAGTTTCGTACAACTGTATGTATTCTTTAGACTGTGACTATCTATTTCGCTTAAGACTAATCAGTCATCCGTTTGTTAGGCATTACATCTCTTGTGTTATCTAGTCTTTATTGGACCACATTTGATGGTTGCATCTTTGGCTACAGATCGAGGGGTCTCGAATCCCGAGTGGGGCCAAAAAAATGTAATTGGGATTTTTCTGACAAAGAAATCTCAGTAAGAGCCCTGAGTTTGGAAGGTGGCTTGTGTTGGAACACCCCGTGCTTCGGAGAGCACGTAAAGCCGTCGGTCCTGCGCCTGATCACTCAGTCTGGCTAGTCTCTGGCTAGTCTCTGTTGAGATTGGCCACAATGACCAAAATTAGTCAAGGGAGCTATTATTGGACCACATGTTATATTTGTATCACTTTTACGATCGATAGTACCTAATCTCAACAGGTAATTGCAAAACGCAGGACATAGTACACGAGTAACATTGACCGAGTTACCGTTATATAACCGGTGTACCAACTATTGCTATATTGTTTTATTTTGTCTGTGCTGTTTCATCAGCTAATGTGATTAGTGCAATGTACATTCACGCGATATAAGATCTGTTTGTCTGGGGTTTATTGTAAAGATGATAGTAACGATTTCTGTATCAAATAAAAACATTTGACGTATTTAAAAAGGTAAAGTCAAGCAACCATATTTGGTCCTTTATTTAATGTATCTGTCATCTATTAAAACGACACGAAGTCGGTTAATGTCTAGAAAACAAATTATCAATTTCAAATAAGCATATTTTTATATAGTTTGTATTTAGTTTACTTGACAATGTAATAAAAATAATTCACCATTGATATTGGTAGATAGGCTATAAACGAGTAATTTCTACCGATTCCTAAGTAGGTAAAATAATACACTAAAACTATGAAAAAATTGTATTAATTTATGTTGTAAAAACACCTGGCCGAGATAAAACGACTTAACAAACTCAATTTAGGGTTCCGTACCTAAATGATAAGAACGGGATCCTATTACTAAATCTCCGCTGTGGTCTGTCTGTCAGCAGGCTGTATCTCATAAACCGTGATAGCTAGAAAGCTGAAATTTTCACAAATTATGTATTTCCACTTACCAATACAATATTAAAACTAGAATATATAGAATTAGAAAATGATACTAAAACTCAGAAAAAAATATATTAAAGGGGGGTCTGGCACAAAATCCTTCTTACGCAACTCTTGCTCTTGGGTAGTTATATTTGTAAGAAAAAGTTGTTTGTTATTAACAACCACATCAAACGGGTTTTTTATAAAATACAAAAATCCTTTTGAAATAGTACCGACTGCGTCATAGTGATCACTTTTTTCCTCGGTAAGAAATCGTGTACATAAAATCATTTTTTATACATCACAACGACCTCCAGTACATTTATAAGGCATGGTGATGCAATTCAGGTCAATCATATAAATTATGGTTAATATGTCTATATCTATCTGTAATATCTTGAGGAAATCAATAATTACGTAAATATTACGTATTGGGAGAAAGAACGGGGGGAGTTATCTCAATTAAAGGAGAGTCCGAAAATATTAATCGCTAAACGCATATGCACTTTTATAGTAGTATTTAGGTATATATTTAATAAATAAATATATATTCCTGGACATTTAACACAATGTCACCTAGTACCAAAGCAAAGCTTGTACGATAAAAACTATATAACTGATAAACTTACTCAAATATATACTTTTTTGTAAATAAATACATACCATAGATAATCCAGACAGTAGAAAATTACAATCATCACGTCATAATTTTCTAGTCGTCGGAATCGAACCCACACCCTCCAGCGCAATAGACCATTGCCTCATCC
Source organism: Phoebis sennae (assembly GCA_001586405.1). Taxonomy (NCBI): domain Eukaryota; kingdom Metazoa; phylum Arthropoda; class Insecta; order Lepidoptera; family Pieridae; genus Phoebis; species Phoebis sennae. The sequence goes on along the minus strand of LQNK01001621.1, from coordinate 221,563 downwards.
ACTGTGCCTCGGATCAAAATACAAGAACAGGTATATACATATAAGGTTATGGTTGAACAAAGGCCTTTACAGAAGCGAGTTCACGTGTCATCTCGTAATTACAACAATAGGAATGAGTGCGAACCGGCAAGGCCGATGGCCTTTCGGATGTGAAATGTTTTGACTGTTACAAGGTCTTGACGTTTGAGAAAACATACCGTCTTCACTCAAATATATTTTTATTACTAACTAATTGTTCTGCGCGGCTTTGCTCCCGTAACATAATGTTATATTACTCGTGGATAATGTAGCTTTCGAATGGTTAAAGAATTGCTAAAATCGGTCCAGTATTTTTTGAATTTGACTCTATATGTCTCTCTCTTCTTCACGCCTAGACCACTAAACCTATGATAAAATTTTGTACAGAGATTATGGGTATTGTCGTTTATAATGGGTAATCAGTATAATGATATTACTTTGTATGTTTGGATGTATGTAACTCAAACAAGCCAAAACGAGTGATCGGATTTTAATTATTAAATTGGCAATTGGTTTATTATCCGAATCCATGCAGCGATATTTTTTATTAGGCAGAGCGACATTTGAAATTTTTATTTTTAATATAATTATTAGATTTTAGTTTATTCATATATAATTTAAACTGTAAAGAATAACTAATCATAATTAATTCAGAGAATTCCTAGGCACCACTGTTATGTTTACGATCTTTCACGTTAAGTGTAATATAATATAATTTATTCATATAATATAAGTAATGCAGTTGCCAAATAAAATGTAATAAATGTATAAAATTTCAACATTTAAGGAATTCAATTTTGTGAATAATTCAACATTTATTATTGTTTATTTTGCGAGGTCGTTTACCTTTCTCTGCGAAGTTACATTTATGATATAAGTACTTAGAGTTAGAACAGGTGTTGTACATTGGTACAATTAAATGAGTGTTACGTTAATGTTTGAAGGTGAAAATGTTATTCATTGTAATACTTACTTTTATTTAAATATAATAATAATAATAAGTAGCTGTGACCAGCGGTTTAATTTGCATAGTACCTCGTGAAAATACCAATTATAATAAATTTTTCAAATTCTTTTCCATTTTAAAAGCTTTTTCGCTTAAAATATTATTATACAGATATACAGATTGTCAGTGACCAAGATTTTATCTAGAACGTAATGTAATTTGATTCATAAAAAAAACATAATTGCCATACTTAAGTCTGTACTTAAGATTTTATATTATTATCTCTTATTCTCTTAAGACAATAAGAGGAAGTAAGATTCCTTAATATGCTTGATTTTGGACAGTTCTAGGACAATAATATTTGGACATATAGTATTTTCTTGTGTTCATTTTAATGCCAGTATATTCCATTATGTATAAAATGCGAGTATTTTTAGCCTATGTAGTGATTAGCTAAATGTAGTAATAAATCGCGTTTAAAATCCGTAAAAAAGCATTTCTATTCAATTTGGACACAATGAAAAACATTTGGATATTTTTAGATGACATTTATAGATAACAATAAACAAATTCTTGCAGATTTTTAAAGATTAATGTTTAAATTTAGTATGACAATGCAACACGTTATGTATAAGGTAACCTTGGTGCAGGTTGTTGGTGCACAAAAAGTCCACGAGGATAATGCATGTACAAATAGCGAATTACATCGGAACTGGGCACTGAGGATTTTATTGGAGGATACATGTGTTCAATTTATATGGTTATAAATGATCCTTTAATGGAGTGAACATCTATATCTATAACAATTACCTCTATTTCCTTATAACGTTATAATATGAGAACGAGATCAATGATTTGATTACGAATGATTTATTATAATTTTTTATAAACAGATGATACATTATATTGGATTACTTGCTTCCACACTTGGATTCCCTGTGTCGTGGGATAAGACTAACACGGAAAATTTATAATATTAAAAAAAATGTTGAACATTTATCTCAATCTGCTGATCGAGATCTGCTGGACCAATTGAGATTTTTGGATACAGAAAATTCGTAGCGAGATAGCTTAGGACCAGGAATAGGACATAGGATATCTTCCACGGGAACGGGCTATGTACGTGTCTGAAACCGTAGACATAGCAAGTATAAGATAAAGATAATCTAGTGAAATGAGAGGTTTTTTACATATTTGCGATTTTTGTATACATGCGTAGTTTTGATATGCGTCAAAATCAGCCTCGAGGCTCCTTTTAGCATTTTTTGATATTCCTTATATAGTTTATTGTGGGATTTAGTCCTGACCTCAATTCAAAAATTCACCTGTATATACATTAGTAACTAGTTACTAATAAGTGACATTCTTTTCTTACAAAGTAAAGTGTTAAAACGAATCGGTGTGTTTACTTATTTTGGCGTAATTTATCGAACGACATTGCCGTCCAAATATTTAGCAATTTTTAGAGTTCTTTTAGGTATGTGCAGTTACTACGTACTTATATATTTTTTTACATACAAAGAAAGTAGTATTTGAAACGAATTAGCAGTTTTTTACTTATTTGAACGTTTCGTAGGCCAGTTATTTGGGCTGTAGAATCTGGGTTTACCTTTTTGGACTGTGTCAATGTTAGATGTGATCATCGGAATCTAGTCATTTTGGTTAACTAATATTATAGGGGTTCAATAAAAAAGTAAAGATTTTAAATTTTGTATCGTATAGAGCAAAGATGGTGAACGTGGCATGCGATAAATAATAATAATAAAATATTGATTATTATTAAATTGATAAATAATTAATTTAATTTTGGCTAATTAAATTGACGAAAGTCTCTGTAGAATCGTTTGGTAGCGAAGTTATACTATTCTTTAAAAGTTTATAAGAGTGAATTTGTAATATTTAATTTTCCATATGATAGCATAAAAACTACGGAATCACGAGTTCCGTATATTTTTATTACCAATACTCCTTTTACAACGTCCAGAGATGCTATTTTAGACACTAAATAAAACTGTTCCCTTCTCATGGTTTAGTGTATTATACCTTTGGTTCATTATTCGAGCATAGTAACAGCCTAAAGCTAACGTACAATACTGCACCGATTCTATAGCGACACCAATCTTTTATACCATTTGCCATCACTACTTTTTATCATCTGCCTTCACAGTAAATAAGATTCTTAATGTTGTACTATATTCCGTAGATATAATTATTATTGTTAAATTTTGTTTCGACTAATACTGTTGAGGTTCCTGCAAAACCTTTTTTACGTAAATTTACGTTAGATGACCTCAGTGACAGCTTAAATAAATAATAAGGAAATATTATCCTATTCAAAACGCTTCCTTCCTAGTTCATCTTAACGAAAATACACAATTAAATTTTTTACTTACGTGCACGTAACAATACTGAAGCAAAAACTTAATTAATTATGGCTTTACATATATTATGTGAATGGTTCCTGGAATTATTTATACTTGGAATAAAGTAATTTAAATTATTCCTAGAATTTGGTATGTCAAAACTAAAGGTTATTTAATTGATTATTAATTATAGATACTTTTATGTACTTTGTAATTAGTGTTCAATGTGTTGGTGGTTAAACACGATTATTTAAAATCCGATAACGCTATAAAAATAATAAATATACTAAAATACGGCAATAAACGGATTATAATAACATAGCAATTAAATAAACATGGTTATTATTATTAGCTTTGTGGATTTTTGAAGAACGACATATTTTTGACGTCTCTTACGGCTTTGAATGCGTAACTATATCTCGTAAATTTATCTTCTAAAAAATCTATTACGAACATTTATTTTTTTTCTGAACTCATGATACCTCATTTCATTACATAAACATTATTTTTTAACCCGACCAGGTTGTGACGGAAATCTGAGATATCGTCATTATTATTTCAAAAATTGTGTGACTACCTCCACATATTTGCACGAAGATGGTACCTGGAAAACTGGCTTAGATCTTTGCAGATCTGATTAACAGTAATAAATCTTTTGATATGCCTGACATAATGTTCCAAATTTTTAATAAGTGAGCCCCAAGTATATGAATGTAAAAATCAAGAAAATACTATATACGAAGTCGCTATTTTTCTAATGAAATTAAAAAACGTATCAACAATTGTATTGAATATTATTTGTATTATTTAGATTTATGACTTACTTATAGCATCCAAGGTTTGAAAACGGAAATAAATTATTAAATGAGACATCGTTATATAATAAATATAAATAGAATATTTTATATATTAGCAGCATCATAATTTATTTGTAAAATAAAAATGTCTGGTAACATTAATATTAATCCTTAGCTTTTGGAATTTATTTAAATATTCAATTTAATTAACTCAAATATGTTTTGATTATATAAAATAAATTACATTTTTACTGTTTGTTAACCGACTTACAAAAAAAGGAGGAGGTTATCAATTCGAACGTATTTTTTTTTTATTTTTTTATTTATGTTACCGCATATCTCCGGCGTTTATGGACCGATTCGGAATTTTTTTTTTGCATTCGAAAGAGTAGAGTTCATGTGTGGTCCCATAGAAATTTGGTTCAAGTCTGATCATCCATGTGGAAGATATTCCAGGGAACTCCTCGAAAATCAACGGAATAAGCTCTGCGGTTAGGGTTTAATGACGTATATATCAACTAAATTGTGACTAGATGATGTGATTACCCTTCACAGGACACTAAAAAGGATAAAATAAAAATTTTTGCCAAAAAATAGAACCGACTTCCTCGCTCTAAAAAGTAGAAAATAACTTTTATTTCATTTTTGTTGAAATCTATACAAAGTCGGTGCCTTTATCTATTTTCAATTTAACAAGATTTTGCATATGTCGATATTATCAATTTAAAATGAAATTTGAAAATGCTTTATTAATACTCAACTAAAAAAAAGACATTTTTAATTTATATTACAACGTTATAAAATTATAAAATATAGACAATTTTCACAAAACTTTACACCTTTATTGGGACACGATATTTTGTTATTCAACTCTAAAGAGGTTAGTAACGGACTACAAGCTCGCACGATTACCCGATTTGTATGCAACCCGTGACCAGCTATTGTTGCCTGGTGGCGACGGGCTGTTACACTTATGGCCATTTCATAATGTCAAACTTGAATGTTTTAGAGATATATTTTCGTCAGAGAAACTCAAAAATTTTTGTGTTCCTCTTATTAAATTTTTAGATTCTGTCGAAATTTAAACTTTATGGTAATCCCTTTTAAAAACGAAAAACCTATACCACATACGTTTATAAAATAAAATTTATTGAAGCAAGCAATATGCGGTCCACAGCATGCTAGGTGATCATTATTACCAGCAACACCAAAATCTCACAGTCCACAAACCCTCAGGTAGAAAAGAGTGCACCAGCGACATTGTCGTTGTTGCGGTGTTCCTAGACTGCTGTACTATACTACTATTATAAAGATTTGTTTATTTGTATTGAATAGGCCCCGAAAATACAGGACCGTTTTGAATGAAATTTGTACAAAAATTCTTTGAAACTCCAGGAATGACGTAGGATAGATTTTATCACGAATATCCTATTGGAAAGGTATATATACGCGGATTAAACCGCGGCGCTCAATTAGTAAGAAAATATTTGTGAACCAAAAGAGGCCAGAAAATAATGAGGCACACGGTAACTCCACCTTCATTTAAGCCACTATTCGCGTATATAGTTTATCGTAATATTTCGTTGATCACGATACAACAAACTTTGTATTCAGGGTGTCACTCCATGCGGGCTTAGATGATAGATAACAAATGCAGTTAGTTGATAATACTGTTTACGTTTTCTGACCTAATAAACGTTTGTTTTGTATGTGGTTAGTGGTTACTGAGTACTACGAATTTAGTTTTAGTGAATGATATGAGGAATTTTTCCACACGGATATTACCTAAATCTTTTGAGTTAGTGTAGTGTAGTAAAAAAATATGTCTGTTTATGTATAAAAAATCTAAATTTTATATACTGCAGTTATTTTAGGTTAAATTAAAATTAATTGTTAGTTTTCTAGACTAGATTGTAATTGGATAGGATACTTTAAAAATATCTATTGGCAGCACTGTTTGTTAATTTCCAACGTATGAATTCTTTATTTTTCTTTAATTATAATTAATTTCATAAAAACGCAAATTATATTTTTCAGGGTTTGTAGCTGGTCTGAGCAGAGAATCACATTTTATTCTGCGTAGTTCAAAGAAACGAGAAGAAACCAGCTAATTTGATTACTTAGAATAATCCTGCTTTATTTGCATATCTCTAAATGTCTGCATTACAATAGATAGAAAAAGTCTCGCATAACTGCTAAATTGGGAAGTTAGGATTTTGCTAGAATGAAGATAAAAAAATTAAATAAAAATAAAAAATATTTTATATGGAAAAGACAGGTAAAGGTAAGTAATTCAGTGCCAAAATAACTGTTATTATAAATATAAAATTGTCGATCAGCCAATTTCTGTGCCCATTTTACATATTACATATTAAAGTTGTCATAATACTAATAAAAACCGATAATTCTTTTTTTGTATCATTGTAAGAAGAAATTGTCTTCGATAGTGGACGCACCAATAAATAAATATGACATTTATTTATTACTCTACTAAACGCAAGGCGATGCTCACCGGTAGGTCATGGCTGCCCATACATAATATTTGTAATGAAGCTTATTCTCCGTAGATCATCAGAGCAACCGTTTCGCAAGGTGACCTTTAAGGTAACCAATGGATATCCAGTCGCCAATAGCTTACCATATTTTAATTCAAATTCACAGAATTCGAACAGAGAATTCTCAATTTGAATCTCGGAATTTTAACGGACGGTTATAATGTACCGTAAATCGTTTATATTAATTGTATTGATTTTTATTAGATTTGTAAAATGTTGAGATAAAGCGTAACAAAATAAATTTTATTATTTCACAATTTGTAAAATATGCGTTTTCCTTGTGCATGTTCACGTATATACGAATTGTATGTGTATTTTTATAGTTTCGATATTCAGGGCCATTTACCAAATTTTAATGTCTATTGTCAACACAACTTTTAACATGATAAATATAAATTATGTTTACCTTGATCTTGGATAAAAAATAGGGAATTTATTACACAAAAATAAATACAAATCATATTACAGTAACTCCTCTATCCTCTACCCCAGTATAAAGGAAAATCTATTTATTTGTGGCATACGCCAAACCATACATATGACTTAATTCTAAACTTATCACATCTCTACCTACCTACTAAATCATTGCCACTTATTTTTATTAAAAAAACCCTAACGTCTTCAAAGTGAGCATGAAAACAAGCTGTGAACACAATTGACCTCGCGTGATCTCATGTCAATTGCCCCTTCCCGTCTGCCCTGCATTTGATCCTATAACCCATATCGCGTCTTCAGCGGATACGGCAATCACAGCTGTCATGTCTATTCAGTATTGGCAGTTTAAACCCTGTGGCGTTCTAAATGTAAACCTGCTAACCCGTTTGTCCGTTACAACTCAGATGGTTTTTTTATATAAGACTGACAGACATTTGGCTGCGATCATGCCTGAGGGTAAGCAGTGATGCGGCATTTAATAAGCATGCCTGCCGAGGAGGAACCTATTCACTGTTGACTTAAATAGACCCAATTGTGAGTCAATATTAAAATTTAAGTTTTAAGCTCATGAATCGCGAAATTCCTCCAACAGGCGACATTTTGATTCTATGAATTCCGGTTTATTAATAAAAGCTCTACTGTAACTGTAAGACCCACATCTCCAAACCTTCTGAGCTAAGGACTTTATCGCTACAACTTATCGTATAAATGTTGAGTTGAGAAGTCCCTTCGCACTCTACTCAGCAGAGTTCACAATCAGCGCTGCATTTAATCCTGTAACCCATTTTATGTCATGCCTACTCAGTATTAGCAGTTTAACTTCTGCACCGGGTTATAAGGAACCTGTAGCTCGCTTCCACATTTGGTGCGGCGATGTTAGGAACTCACGACAAATTTTAAAGGTGTATTTTCTGTCTTTTTAAAAATTGATTATCACAGATATCATTTATATGATATCTGTAACTCTTCTTATATGACATCAGTTTCTTATACCGCTAGGAATATAAATGCGAAAAAATATCGTATCATCAAACCCCTTCGATATACGCTCGACACACAGTCTGCGCTGAGGTTAATGGTTACTGTTTCACGGTTACTATTAAAAAGTTAACGATGTATGGGAAATATTTGTTTACCGTGGCACCGTATACGTATTCACCACATAAATTGGTTTCCCACTACTAACAATCGAATAACGCCACTTCAAACTCGCATTGTTACACAGCGACTAATCAGGTAGCACACTAAACTCTCTCTTTAAGATTATAATATTTCATAATATCCGTTCTTCTGACTATGTCGGTCGGTCTTTATGTTAAGGCATTCTTCTCGAGATCTATATATTGTACTAAACAAAGAAAAACATTTAAACCACATAATTTCTTGGACCCTTACAATTTATTTTTAGTACGATAAGGTATTGCACTGTACATTTAATAGCGGAAAAAAACATATTAAAACCCTATATGAGTAATAATTATTTGGTTGAATGCAATTTATTTTGTACTAGGTACGATCCTTTACAGGCAACGGGCAACCGAAATTTTTAGCACGCGTCCGCCGCAATCCCCTTGGGAATTCCACAATTTTCTAACCAACAAACAAAAAATATAGACGTACTTGAACACAAAATTGCATATTCAAAATTCATCGGAGCGTGCGTTGCATCATGTCACGTGTTCTTGGCAAACGTGTCTGTTGCGACATGAGGATCCTTTTGGATGTTTTTGTATGTTTGAGATAGGGCTGTCACCTTGGACGTTTCGACATAGTTACAACTATATATTTTAAGAGATAAGGTTTCGATACTCCGGTATTGAGATGATGTCAAGGTCGTGTCCATTTTTTCGGATAAAATTCAAGGAAGCATGCGGTTCATCTAATGTAACTAAAACTTAAATTTTTATGTCATATAACATTCTAAGTCACTAATGTTCTTTTTTGAAGTACGTATGTATATCTTCGTGTATACTTAACGTATGCAAGTATCACGAAGCTGTACAGACTTCAACTGTCCGACTGAGTGTAACAGGCTACACTCAGATATGACTACATTTTGCTGATGGAATCGGTTTTAATGTCAAGTAACTTTTAACACTCCAAGTAGTCTAACTACATTGTTTTAAGTACAATATAATTTATAACAACTAATAAAACGTATAATATATAAATATATATCTGCATAGTAAATAAAACAAAATCGCTTCCCGCTGTCTGTCCCTATGTAGGCATGCTTAGATATTTAAAACTACTTAACGGATTTACTTTTAATTAAAGTCAAACACATTTTTATACTTTCAATTCCACTATATATCCACAAAGTAAAGTGCTTAACGGATTTTTGTGCAGCTTATTTAATAGTTATTCAATAGGTTTATGCTTATGTATATATAACGTGCATAGTATAGCACGTACTAAGCCGAAGCACTATTAAATAAAATAAACCAGCGGAACGCAACCCTATTCTCTGGTAAATGCCATTATTGTAATCAGTAATGGAAGGACAATCGTTGATTTATTTTAGGGATAATATTCGTTTTATCCTTTCGATATACAGCCTTAATTTGCATTTACGAATTAATTTACCCTAAATATCGAAATCTTTAACTAGCTTTTACATGCGACTTTTCTCCCATATTACAATCGCCTTAGATAGTCAATAAATGGTCTATCTAACACATAATTATTATTTTCAAATCGGACCAATGTCCGATTAATTACAAATAATCACAAAGTATTGACTTTCTGAGATGATCGCGTTCAAACAAAAAAAATTTTCAGCTTTAATTATAAGTATAGAAGCATAGATTCATGTCTCACGAAGAATCAACTAACTAGCACTAGTTAAGCATTTATTATAAAAAGTTTAATTGTATTGATTATTTCTCATCGTGATTTCAATTCACGATTCTTATTTATTTATTCAAAATTTAAACTCATCACGACATCAAATAATGAGAGAGACTAATATTAACATTGTAAAATAGCATTTACTTTTAAATTATAACTGATGGCGAAACTATTGGGCAATTCAATGTGGTTAATGTTCAAATGAATAAAAACATTAATTAAGCTTTGTTGAATTGCATTGAATTCATGTCTATAAAGATGTACTGGCAATTAAGTTGGAACTAAAAATGGGGCATTGAACAGTAGGTACTTATAAGAACTATAACTATATACTGGTAAGATTTTTAATCGGTCAGGTTGGTAAAATCTCGTCGCTTTTAAGTATTGAAAGTTGCCCTGGATTCTTTTACTCTTTGGATTGTATGGGAACTATTATGCTACTATACGGGAGGTATTTTTATTTAAAAATTTAGTTTTAAAGTGCAATCTACACTTTAATAATATTTTTAAAGCTAAATAGTTTATTTTTTGTCTCAGCACTCTAATCTCAGGAAAATCCGATTTTAAAAATCTTTTTGTGTTAGACGACTAATCAAGGAAGAAAAGAAAGAAAAGCGCATTTATTTTGAAAAATAAATAAGTATGGCAGTGACATGAAAGGGAAGGTCATTCAGCCTATGCTGCGATGTTGAAAGCCAGCGCTGATTTTCAGTGGGCCCTCGCTGATGAACAATTAAATATATAAATAATAAGGAATCCTATTGCGACCTCAATAACAATATTAGTATTTCATAGTAGTTCAAATCATATAGAACAAATAAACACATAGATCTCACGTTCTGATTTAAATAACGTGACATTTGTTCAAGGACTCGAACCAGTGTTTTGACGCTAATATAATATGTTACGGAAATGTTTTCAATTTTAATAAATTATTCAAGATACTTCACACCAGGTACGGATTCTATAGCAAGATAATGTTTTGAATCTACACTAATAATATAAAGAGGAAAACTTTGGTTGTAATGAATAGGCACAAAAACTACTGGGCCGATTTTCGCGTATATCTATAGTCGCTTTCGCATTTATTTTAGTAGGATAGCTAATAAATAAGCTCCCCTGACCTTTTTCGGCCATGGTAGCTAATCTCAACGCAAGCTCAGGACCGACGGCTTTACGTGCTCTTTACGTGCTAAGGACTGCTACTAAGATTTCTTTGTCAGACAAATTCCAATAACATTTTTTTTGGCCCCTAACGTTCATTCGAACCCGAGACCCCTCGATCTGTAGTCAAAGATGCAACCACTAGACCAAATAGGCAGTGAGTCAGGATAGCTAATATTTATTGAATGAAATTATGATACTGAGGGTTTAGAGACATCACAATGAAAAAAGCTATAGCGTAATGGATTTTTAAATATTTGTGTAAATTAATTCGTGTGTAATTAAGCTTTTGATCAAGTTATTATTTACTAGTTGTAGCCCGCAGCTTCGCTCGCGTGAAGTTTAATATTTATAGATCAATAAAAACTATACTATCGCCTAATCCATATAATATTTTATCTGAATACGGAATTTCATAGAAATATTTTCAGTAGTTGCGTCGTAGTTGATACAAAAGCATATGTGAAATATGACAAATCATATAGTAATAATGAAAACATTTTACCGTTATGTTGAACTCACATAATAATTATTATTAACGTAAAGTATAAGTATGATTTTTTGCGTATCTCCAAAAATATTTTTATAATATTCAAAGTGTATAACGTTATGTGTTCAAGTTTCAAGAGACTGGTCAAATACCAAGAATGTTACGGATCAGCGACAACATAGTAATTTATCATAAGTTATTTGACGTCATGGATTTTATTTTTATTGCTTTATTTGTCTATGTGCATTTGGATTTTCTTCTAAAAATATTGTGAATCCTACTAATAAAACGAACTAGATGATTCGCGCGGCCTCGCTCCCGTAGCAGTTATATATACTTGTTACTTGTGGATAACGTAGCTTACGAATGGTGAAATAAAGTTTTTTAAAATCGGTCCAGTAGTTTTTAAACTTGTTCATTACAAAACAAACAAACAAAGTTTTCCTCTTTATAATATCAGTGTCGTTGTGATCTATGTGTTTGTAGGCCTCGAATTTAACGTGAGCGGAACCGCGGGCTGAACCTAGTTACCAATAATGTAATATATTTAGCTCTATCCTCGTAAGCTCTTACTTATTTCACTTACCTTGATCTTTGCTTATCTTCAACCTCAATTTTTTTTTTGTCTAAACTATTCGCATACGAAATTTTATCAAGATCAGACGATCAATACTGTATTTATTATCGAACAACTTTTCCATATTTATATACATCTTTAGAGTCCCCGCTTCGCTCGGTCAACCAAAGTGCCTCCTTCCGACACCTTGAGATTGGCTACTGTGATTCTTAAGGAATTCCATTGTAACATTATCTGCATCTCGTATTTGTCACCCACTTCGTTATCATACAAGTGACTCCTATCAGGAACTATTTGCATTACAGAACCTGATATGTCATTAATTGCATAAACAGATGACAAATTGTTGGGTATTTTATTCACAGTAAATAGAGAAATAAGGCATTTTTAAAGCCTACACGTGTGGATTAATTTGTAATTGATACTATGTCTATGTAGTTATTATATTATTTTGCGCATCTTCAAACTCAAGATTTTTGGAGTACATATATGGAGTCAATACTCCAAAGGGTCTCGAATTCGAAACCCGGAAGGGGCAAAAAAAATTATTTAGATTTTTCCAAAGAAATCTCAATAACAGCCCCGAGACTGTTCAGTTGGCGGTGTTGGATCATCCCCGTGCCTCGGAGAGCACGTAAAGCCGTCGGTCCTGCGCCAGATCTCTCTCCGGTCGAGTCGGTCTGCCGTCCCATCAGGTTATTAGAGTAAAGGAATAGAGTGCACCTGTGCATGCACGTACACTTGTGCAATATAATATCTCCTGCTGGTTAATCTCTGTTAAGATAGGTCATGGGGGCCGAAATAAAATATGAAATAATAGATTTTTTTTTAACTTTTAAAAATAATATAAGAAAAAATCGATTTTAGCGAAGTGAGGTCTCAGAGTCGAGAAGGTCCAGCGAGTATGTTTGTATGAAAAAGATGTCAGACGATATTTTTTTACGGTTAGGTATTGTAAGTAAGTTTAAATAAAATGATGTTCTTGATTAATTAGCAAAAAATACATAATATGCTATAAAATATAAATCATAAGTTGTATTCAACTTGATTGAAAGATAAGTTCATACTAAGTTAAGTGGTTTTTAAACTGAATTTTTTGTTAGCTACAAGGTGATTTGTAAGTGGATACACATTGTGCTTGTTTAACAACATTTTAACTTAAGAACAAGCTAACAAAAATTTTAAAAATATTGATTAAAAAGATACAGATTCAGATATTCTTTCAGTTTCTGGTCTTACCAGCACGCTTATTGAACTGTACCTAAAATATTGCACACCTCTGATTTCCTGTATATTTCTGTAATAAAGTTAATTTTATTTATTTGCTAGCTGAGCTCCGCGCTGTCACCCGCGTATATATCCCGAACCCGGAGTTTAAAAAAATCTCTGTACAAAATTTCATCCAAATCGGTCCTGTTGTTTGTTTAATTCAAACAAACAAATCTTTCCTCTTTAATTTATTAGCTTAACGATTAATTGCACACAAAACACATGCTATTTTTAAGTAGATAATTGTCAAAATTGGATCTATGAGAATACTGCCTCTCAATTTTAAATCTTATAAGAAAACTGCAGAATCGTTGCTAACGCATCACATAGAAAGTGTTAAGAGGCCCGTCAGTATTGTTTTTAAAGAGAAAACATTAGTGAAATTACTTTAAGCACCCTTTGTCTCCGAGTTTAGGCGCAATTTGTCTCGAAATAATCTAAACAAATCTAAAAAAGCACCATGAATTGCCAGTAAAAATGAATTGGATTGAAAGACATCTCTGTTTTTTTTATTCTATGGTTTTATACTAAATGTTGCCTGGAAGAAATTGCTGGAAAATTATTAATTTAATTTCTTATAATGTAATTTCTTTTATTTAGTATTTTCTTGTGTCTATTTTAACACAACTATTTTCCATTTCCATTTTCCATTTGTATGTGTTTTGTACGACAAATTATAATTAAAATTAAAAACAAATAGGTAATTTAAACCAATTTAGTAAAAACCGTTGTTTAAAAACTATTATATGAACGTTTTTACAAAGGCACCTTAAGATACTTCGTAATTTAAAGTCGAGATTCTTGTCGGTTCTTCTTTGAAACTGAATGCTGAACCGGTAGTGCAAAAAATAGAATAAAGCGAAGGTACATATCTTTGAAGTTTGACGATTATTATTTGTTTCATTTTTGTTTCTATAAGATACTAATGATTTATCGTCAAGTTTTGTGCCTAGGTTATTACTTAATTAATACATAAAACATCTTACAATAGCGTAAAACAATCGCAGTAACATTAAATAATTTTATATTCCATTATAATTATTTGATAAGGTAGTTAAATATTTTTTGTATTAATTAAAAAAAAATGTGGACAGGTTAATCTTGCAACATTCGCGCTGTATCCAAAATTTAAAATCAAATTAATTTGAAAATAAAAGATAAAGTGCAGTATATTGGTATAAAATTTGTTGCCAATCTTAACTATTATTTTATATTCAATACAACCAGATAAATACTTCAAGGTCTTGATTGGGTTTTAAAAAACGGACCTAACTTAAGGCTATCCGGTCATAAATATTGTCGCCAAGTAAAAGTGAACTTACCGATAACAAAATCCCATTAAGTAGAGTAAAATCAAGGATGTTTAGAATTTAATCGTCAATAACATCCTTCCATGGTAAAGCACTGGTTGACCCATTCACAAACAATAGGACACAGGACGCGGTAACGCAAAATCACAACAAAATCAACTTTTACCATTCAAACTGCATTATCAAACAGAACGAACACTATTCCAACTAGTTCTTTTTATTTTTAAATTAACTTCATATTGTTTGTCACAAAAACTTCAAGTTTCGTGTTTCCTTGAAAAGATGCGGTCGTTTTGATTATTTTTAGCGCGGGAACACTCCTCTCACGATTCACTTCGGTCACTGACTGTGACTGACTGAACTATAATCTACATAAACTGAGCTTACTCGCTCGACTTCATTTTTTTAGTACTTTTGTGATCATATAAATAAGGAAACTAAATCATAAATAACAGAATACTTATGTGAATTGATGCTTTTATTGAAAACGATATTTAAAAAAAAACCGGTAACTAAAAAGTTGCGATGAAAGTTCTTTCACATTTTGATGCATTGGAAATAGCGCCATCTATAGATCTCAATATACTTTACGTGACAATTTACTTTTAGGTCGCGCAATAAAATACCAAAAAGGTTTCAGAGATGGCGCTTATATAGCAATGTAACGACCTCTATTATCACTATTCAGAACTATCTGCTATTTCTACCAATCGTTAAAGATTGTGTTTTGATATTAGTGTAACTGTTATTATATAGATGGTATGAATTTGCTCATTTCTTCAAAATGGCCTTTTATAAGCAATTTTATTCATCAATTATTGTTTAGTTTGAGTATTTTATATTTGGTAAGTTACTCATGTTTTTTATATTAATTTTTAAAATGTGGAGTAGGCTTAACATTATTGTTATCAATGGTAACAACTTGGCTGCGATTAATCATTATATAACTTATATATATTGTGAAATTAGATTTTCTATAGATTTTTGAATAATCCTACTAATATCATAATCGGGAAATTTTGGGAAGATGTATGTATGTTTGTTAGTCTTTCATGCAAAAACTACGTAACCGATTATGATAAAACTTGGTATAAATATAGGTAAGGGTTCAGAATAACTTACGCGGGGTTGCTGAAACCGCGGGGTGCAGCTAGTATTTTATAAAAATAAATAAAAAAATCTTAAGTGATTTGAACTTAGGGAAGGGTCTAACCCTAGGAAAACAAAAACAATATAATATGCTGCTCTTTATTATTAACTAAAAAATCGAGTCCTTTTACAAGCCATGGTCGTATAAAATGACATCAACAAGTCACAAAGACAAATCTTACATAATACTTAAAATTTATTCTTCCTCTTCCGAACTTATATCTGGAGCACCCGATCTTCCTTTGCTATTGACCGGCGTACCACTGCTGGTAGCTGGCCCGCCCCCCACAATTCTTATCCCTGGAACTTCCTCCGACACCGAAACTATTGGCTTATTTCTAGGTGGTACTACACCCGGTATCAATCTCTTTGGAGGTTCGTCTAGGGACTTTCTAGTAACATAAATGAAGGGATTTGGAGCACCGGTTCTAACATCGTCTGTGGGAATGTGTATAGGAGGGATACGTCCTTGTCCCACCAGTTTTACCATGGGAAAATGATTGGCACCAGCTGGACTTCGATACACACTATGCTCTGGGATAGTCATGCGACTTAGAGGATTTGCTTCTGACCTCAAGAGTGTAACCACGCGAGGTTGAAGGCCAATAATGCCAGATATGCTTCTATTCTCATCGTCCGGAGGGAGAGCCCGAGAATTTTGATCTCCAGTTCTGAGAATGCTAAGCACGTTAGGGTTAACGATACTTGATCTTCTTCCGTACTCATTTTTTGGCAACGGGACCGAATAAGGATGTCCTGATAAGCCTAGATTCATGAGATCAAGGTGAACATGATTAGAACCAGATTGTGGTACCACTACGGGTGGTAATTGACTTAAGGCGTTTGTACTTAAGCCTCCTTCTACATATATAGGACGGTGATTAAGTAAACCTAATATATCCGGTGAAACTGGGGGTGGAGTTAGATTACCTCCGTTCAACACTCCGTTTAAGAATGGACATGGTTGATTTTTATTGCATTTGATGTTATACACCGTGCCACTTGGTTCCGTCCTCTTTATAGGCAAAATACCTCCGTTGAGTCCTGGTGGAAGATTGATCACATTAGTACCTGAACTTTCTAAATTTTGACACGGTATTACTCTACCACTGTTTAGGTTCTTGCACTTCTTTTCTGTTCGGCATTGTCCTCCATCACATGCAACAATTGTTTCTACAGCTTGCACAACAGTATTTACATCATAGTTTTGTGCACCAACTAATAATTCTTCAATAGGAATTATTCCAAGGCTTCTGGACTGACCCCCTGATAATAATAAAACCTCTACGAATAGATCGTCCGGCGCTATCTTGAATAAACCATTGTTGATAAGATTTTTAACCTTATTTGATTCTCCTATTATGATGGGTTGCAGCAATAAATTAGCTAAAGGTATCGCATTACCAGCTGCATCAATCAGTAAGCCATTTGGAGATATGGATAGTCCATTCTGGTGTAATATCTGTACTACCAATGATTTAAGAGCAATGGGGTTGATAGCGTTGGAAATAAACTTAAGCTGATTATTTAGCCGATTGATAAATATGTTAAGCCAATTCTCGAACGTAACTTCGCCGTTGTTATCTGGATATAAAGTACTAACATCAGTATTGCGAGGTTTATATACAATTATTTCTTTAATATTGTGTGGTTTGCCATTAATAGCTATTGGGTTTTGATTCAATGCAGGAATAAGTTTTACATCATACGGAAAGTTTATCAAATGGCCCGGGTTGTACGTTGCAATGTTTCCTTGATTGAGCCACAATGGGAAGACTTTGTCTATTTTTGTTACAAAATCTGAGTATATTTTTGGGTGCAACCTCTTGAGTTGTAAAAGTTTTTGCTCTATCGTCACACCATTCAATGTATCAAGGATATCTTTTGTATCATTATGTCTTTGCAAGTAGAGGAGAATTGAGTTTAACTGGGGTTTACTTAATTTGGAGAATATATCCAAATTGTTTGGCTCGTGGATGGGGTTGTGCAATACGGGTAACCAAGGATGAACGGCAGGGCCAAGATTATCAGATATGCTGTCGATTAAATTAGGATTTATCGGATTCAGTACATCACCGTTTTCATAGGTGACGTCGGGGAATACGTTTTGTCTTTCTCTATTCGGAATATAAATTTTTACGTCATTAGTCCCTTTATTTTGGTAGAGGTAAACAACCAATCTTTCATAATTCGTACCAGGTGTTGGTTGTAGATAATGTGACACTGGTATCGCATTTGGCTTACCTGGAAAGCATGGACAGTTTGTTTGTGTTGGAAACGGATTAAGGAACCTTCTGCCTGATATAGCATTTTCCCTAAGTTGGTATTGGTTTTGGACTGCCTGACTGACTGACTCCTGGACGCTTTCATTTAGCTCGTCACTATCGGATCCGATTATATCCAATAATTCCTCATTGTCGATACTAAAAGCAATCACAATTTCCTATTAGAAACACAGAAAGTAAAAACATTTATTTTAAAAACGTAATAAATCGTTCATTCATTTAATTAAAGGAATGACCAAATATAAACAAAAATACCATAATATTGGCGGTGTTCTTACAAAAGGATTACCACTCAGGAGTACATGAAATCAGGATCTTAAGACTGATTTTCGATGTTTTTAATACATACTCGGTTTTTCTTCACGAATATCAAATGAAACTATGAAAATACGATATACGAATACATAGAGTAATCGTAATCGTAATTTTATAGCCTCTCAAGTTTAAATTACAATGGATTTAAGTTATTTTAGCTTCACTATAGGTACAGTCAGAAGCATATATATCTGACCATGGACAGAATAGCAAAAATATTTGCCACAAGGACGAGTTCAATAATATGTTTCTGACTGTACAATTACCAAATTATAAAACGATTTTTTCTTACTCATCACAATGCGCCAAAGCAAGAACAGCCAGGAGTAATGATATCTGAAAATGAGAATTCGTGTTGCTACATTTTTAATTTTCGGTTTTTATTAGTTTTATGTACGTATTACTATTAATTTTTCTTTGAGGACACTTTACAAAATTACTTTCTTAGCAAATTTCATCCGATATATTTAATTATATTATTTATAAAATATTATATTTAAATTATTATGTATAAAAATATTTAAATAATTAATACGCGTGACATGATACACTAGGTATATCACGTGTTTTTTTAAACAAGATTTTGCACCGACTTTGTATAGATTTCAACAAAAATTAAATTAAAGTTATTTTTTACTTTTTAGAGCGAGGAAGTCGGTTCTATTTTTTGGCAAAAATTTTTATTTATAATCTGAAATGGATGGATTGTAATGTCAAAGAATACTGAATAAATTCCCAAAAATCTCCCATAACTAGCTTCCGCCCGCGGCTTCGCTCGCGTGGGCTTCAGACTTCTGTATTTTGTAGAGGCGCGCGCAGAGTGAGATTTTGGTCAACACGATTTCCATGGAAAGTTATAAAAAAACTTTAGATATAAAATACTTTTGTATTCCTGCGAGCGTCTTTTTTAACTTTTATTGCGCGCCTCTACAAAATAAAGAAGTTTGTAGTCCACGCGAGCGTAGCCGCGGGCGGAAAGCTAGTAAATAATAAGGTATCACATCTCAGGTACTACTGGTCTGACTTGAAAAGAACATATTTGTATTAGATAGACCATTTATCGAGCGAAGTCATATGGAACAGCTAGTAGCTAAATAGGAAGAATCAAGCTTGGGTAACTAACATAAACTTATTTTCTAGTGATGTTCTGTTTGCTGGTTTCAAATTTTACCGAACCTAATATACGGTCATACTATTCGGTTTGCCATATTTTAATTGTTTTGTTACACATACAAGTTCATACACGGACGCATGTAATTTTATAATTTTTTAAGACAATAGAAATATTGGAACGTTGAATACCAAATATATATTCAGCGAAACTCTATTTCCTTCTTACGTTTTTTAGCAAAAAATATAATACTCACTGTTTTGAGATCCATCCTTTGAAGACGGACTTACGATCCGACTACAAATACTTCTAAACTCGGTATATATACGAAAATTTAAAATAATTAGCGTAAATACTTTCATTATGTTATTAAAATTACCGCGTCTAATTTTGTTTTACTCTGAAGTAAACAATTAAGATGAAATAATTGTTTTTTCTGCTCATTAAAATGTTTCACTTTTGTAATCAATTAAATCTATTAACATCGTTTAAAATACGTTCTATAACAGATCATTATTACGTCATAACTTTTAAAAGCCATTTCATAAACTTCCTTTCCTCTATTCTCTTCCCATTCCCCAGCCATTTCCTCTATTCCTATTCCATTCCTCTCCCATCTTATTGTACTTCTCTGTTAAATCCCTTTAACTGATCAAAGTTTTATAGGCAAGTAGGTGATCAGTCTTATGTGCCCTGCCAGACCGAGACTTTATTTTTCACTTCTTTACCAGGGATCGACCGTCTTTGTAACGCCTGACACGCTAACGACTGAACCAACGAGGGAGTCCAGTGAGCTGAAGCTAGTCTAGGTAATAAATATTCCAATGCTAATTCTTTTATATGATTCTTAAGCACGAAATAGAATTCTGTTACGTCAGCGAACCTACATCTATACATTTTATTTTCCTTAGGTAAGCTTTTTCTTGCAGATTTCGTGCTATTTAAAGTCAACCTAAAGGACCGTCCATTAATGACGTGAGGTTCAAGAGGAGGAGGTGAGGGGAGGTCAAAAGAAGTCCAAAAAACTAACTTATTGCTGGTAACAATACTCATGAACTACCGTTATCGAACTTATACTTATTTCATATCATAATATTATACTCAATATGTAAGTTCTATAGACTTATTGCCTCTTTAGAAATCGTCCATAGACATTTAAATTAAATAAAATAAGACGTCAAAGTCAATATCTAGTCATTAATAAAAAACACAAAAATAAAACGATGTTTCACCGTTTAGCCTCTTACAGACCAAATGTGCAAGAAAAATTGTTGATACCGCTTGCTAACTTCTGCAGTCCTGCTGGGTCTCTTGGTAGAGGCGCGGGGAAAGGGGGAG
>LQNK01001621.1:183345-200565 GCA_001586405.1 Phoebis sennae | reverse complement strand
GTATGGAGCCGCTCAAGAGGAACTGTACTTCTTTAACAAGCAGAAGGAACAGATTGAGAAGATGAAGAAGAAATTGAAAGACGAGAACCCGGAGTTAAAGAAGACTGATAATTGAAAATTATTCTGTTTTATTTATATTTTTGTTGTTAATTTTTCCTGCATTTCATTATTTTTCATGTTAGACTAAAATAAAAAATTCTTGAAAGTAGTTTGGCTATTAGCTTTCATTGTATTTTAGTGATAATTATTTTGAATTATAATATAATTGTCCTAAAAAATATAAATTATTTTTTAAATATAAATTGTTTCGATATTGAATAATATATGGATGATAAAGATTCATGGCATGTGTCAGCTAATTCAACAACAGGACAGTTGGTAGGCAGCCAATGATTGTAAATATATACCTATATATTTGTAAAATAAACCGAATATTTTAAAAGAGTAAATATCGACTCTTTTGATCGTATCTTCTCGATAAAAACGACTTTTTAAACCGGTGATAACTTAAAAGAAGACTATTCATAAAGTACTTCATACCATAATATTTATGGTATGAAGTACTTTGTAATTACTATTTTACTGTAATGCAATTAATTATGGAATTGATACAACATACATTTGAACAAGCAAAGGCACATGTGGGTCTCCTGGTGTTAAGTGATCACCACCGCCCATGAACACCTGAAACACCAAAAATATCGCAGGTGCTTTACTGGCCTTTGAGGTACATATAGGCTCGATATCTGGGAAGTCACTAGGCAATAGTTTCCTTAGTATTTATTGTCTCGAAAGAAGTATAATTATTGTAGAAAAAAGTGTTTCTTACTAGACTTCTTGTATCCATAAATCTTGGTGTTTCAAATGTAAAAACTTAGAATTTTCATATTTTGTGTTTTTTGCAAATATAATAACAAAACATTAAAATGTATATCAAAGCATACAATACAATTTAAATCAGATATTTATATAGTTAACAGCAGTTGATAACGTTTGTTTTTCGTGGCAGACAGCGAGATGATCCCAACAGATTGGCGTCACGCTGCGCGCGGCAAGCTCCCGTTCCCATGCGTGTGCGCAGGTACCGTCAGCATTTGCTAATATTGAAAAATTACATCAAATAAAAAATATTAATTTTTTTAATTGTTACCATCAATATGGTTTATGTTGATGGAGTACTTAAATAAACTATTATTATTTTTTAAATATACTTTTTTTTTAATGACTACTGTGTTGATTCTGTTTTTAGCGCGTTAATCCAAGATATTACCGATTGTAAGTTTGATCACCGATTGAAAAATGTCTCAGCCCGACAGAGCATAGCTCACTCTCAATCACTCATTTTCTCCTAAATTGATAATTCAAAACGATTTAAGTTCCATTTCATAACCACGTAAGGGACACGAGACTACTGTATAGGTTTTTATTTCAAACGTAGAAGGGAGTTAATAAAGTTCACTTAAATTAGAATATAGAGCAGGTAATGCAGGCAGGATTCATCTAGTTAAATGCGTTCATATAATCTAGTAGTTTCAGTAGTAGTGTAGTAGTGTGTAATAGCCGATGTAATCTATGCTAATACTATAAAGAGGAAAGATTTGATTTTTTGTTTGTTTCTTTGTTTGAATTAAATAGGCTACGAAACTACTGGACTGATTTGGATGATATTTTGTACAGAGGTTGTCTGAAACCCGAGGAATAACCCATAGAAATTAAAAAAAACTGAAAAGGTGAAAATTGAAAATCATACAGAAACGGGAGATAATTATACGCGGGAGATATTATATGAAATCGCCGAACTCAGGAATTAGTTAAATGAAATACTTTTTTCAAGGGTTTTAAAACGCTTTGTTAGAAATTGCACTCGCTGTAAAGTGTCGAATACGTCGGGTTAATATTATAATGTAGTCCTTTAAAAATTATGTATTTAATTTTATATAGCAAGTACTTGCGTTAAAATAAACACAAGGAGATACTTAGTAATACTCGTTCCCAATGATGAATACAGTCCATTTATTGTTTGACTTCTAGTGGGTAAGCAAATATGAAAAACTTAGTTGTAGTTACTTACTCCTATGTTATTTCCTCTATTTTATTGCGCGTAAAGAGTAAAAGGAAAAGAAAGTGCTCCTGTGTTCGCGCGTACACTTGTGCACTATAATTTTTTATATTTGCAATAAAAATATAATAAAAAAGTAAAGAACAATTTTTACGTTTTTTAAGTTTGATTTGCTGTCGGTCCTGGTGGCGCAGTGACAGTGAGGTCCGAGGTTCAACTCCCGCTGTCAGAGCCGCGCTCCAATCTACGTACGGTCTTGACGAATCCCAGGAATGTTACTGAAATAAATCACGATAAATAAGTATATTCGGATAAGGTAATTTTGCGATTTTCCTTACATCGTCGTTTGTATGGGAAAAATGCATTTGCAGGGTAATTTTTTTTACAACTTTATTCTGTGTAATGTCTATTTTGTGTAAATTTGTCTTTGTGTATCAAATGAATATGTTCTATGAATAAATAAATATCTATATATCTATCTAAATCACAAATCTGATTCGGGTCGGACGAAGACGTTTCGAAGTTTGTATACATCTTGTTCCGATTTTCGATATTTTTCGATCAGATTCGCATTTGTGAATGGGGGCCAGATCTTTACGTCTATATTTCCTTAGTATTATTATTTATGCTATTCAACGGCCGTTTTTTTTTCTGAAGTAAATTACTAAAGGTAACTAAGATATTTTTAGTTACTATTTAGTATTTACTAATAGTGTAAGCTTTTAGTAAACACAAAGGCTTACGTATATTACATTATTTCATTACGCTATTAGTACATACTCAATAGTATGGTATCCAAATGTGCCTTTTACTTTGCGTTAGATTTATTAAATAAAATTTCATGCGAAGTTTGTACTTGATTGAGTAACATTAAATGAAAAAATGTCTAGTTTTTCATCTAACACCTAGATTCTTCATTTCTAATTAATCGCAGTATATAATACATTAAAGGATTTATGTAATGCTTGCATTAGAGCTAGATTGTATCTAGGACAAATAGTATCATTTCATAAATTCTAATATTGAGATCTACTATAAGATATATTAGCTATAAATAATCACTGGTTACTTGTGGGAGTTTTGGCAACATCTATGGAGCGAATATGGACAACTTCGTACCCAAGCGATACCCAGATAACACAATCATCTCTACAATTAACCACTATTTTTTATAGCAAAAACATTTAAATCCACCTTCATATAACGCTTAAACTCACTTCATTTGCAACCATATTCACACACGAATATTACTATTAAACCCCCTCCTTTTTAAAGTCGATTAAAAACAAAGGAAATTCAATTGAAACGTTAGTGTTTATTGATCAAGTCTGTAGGTGTTCTTATAAAACTATTATACAAATATGTCCTATTACGATCCCAATACTCGGATCACACTCTCAACCATCTGCAATTGACCAATGATTGTTACAGCTCTGCAAAACATCTCAATACGTCTTTATTTAACACTATTCGTTTCACTTGCACCGATATTCAAAAGCAACCGTATTCAACAGTTACAAAATCAAACGGACCGCCACTTTGAAGACCCGCTTTGTGCTACCAAGGATCCACACTTGGGATCATTACAAGATTTTCAATTGATAATTAAGCTCACGTTACGAACTTTCTACTGATCAAAGACATTTGTAAGAAGAGCGCTTTAAATAAGCAATACATGGGCGCGGTGATAATTATTTTTATATTGATATAATGGATTCTTTGAAGGAGAATATCGCAATAATATGGTTAGAATAATACCTAATCACTGATTGTGATATTTTTAAGTGTCTAGGTGTTGAAAATTTATTTGAATGTGTGTGGTATAGAAATATGGGTCATTTGATGATGATCATCTTCAGAATTTATAATTCGTATATACATGATATAATAAAGTGATGATTCGATATGTATACTAATATTATGAAGAGGAAAGATTTGTTTGTTTCTTTGTATTGAATAGGCTCCGAAACTACAGGACCGATTTGGATGAAATTTTGTACAGAGATTCTTAGAAACCCCAGGAACGACATAGGATAGTTTTTATCCCGAAAATCCTACGGGAACGGGTTAATCTGCGGAGCTCAGCTAGTATGGGATAAAGAAAAGATGGGTAATAAGCCCTGTGGCATTTGTGGCGCAGGATTCACTGAATGGCTGCTCTATTTTCATAAACTATGTTTTGTTACTACAAAACATTAAAAGAAAGTTGTGTATGTCGAATAATAATATTTTCTTTCTTTCTTTATAATAAAAGTATTTATGTTTCAGGTACATTTCAAATACAGTTGTCAGCGAATGAAGATGAAAATATTCTTTCTATTCTATTCTATTTAAATGGAAATAGTGTGAAAAAGAGTTTAATTCTATATTTTTCTTCTGCACTTGTTAATTTATATAATGGCTCTGGAGGGTCATTTAAATCTATATTAGAAAATAAATATATGTATTATGCTTCAGTGTATTATATTGCTGACAACCCTGAAAACTTTATTAAAAGCTTTTTCACTTATCTTTACAATTGTTATGTGTGACATCAATGTCCTACTGCTTCAAAAATAATTTCCAATCATGTCGGTAAAGGTGGTGAAGCATTTCAAAATTTAACATTATACCAACATTAACACAAAATAAGTGCCAAATTTTGTAAACTTTCAAAGGTGTGTTGAAACTAATAAACAATGGTGAGTCTACATCATATGGTTTAACCATGTATATAATCATGTATATCGTAGCATATCATGTAAGAATGAATGAGAATCAAAATACAACTTAAACGTTTTTAACCGATAGCATGTAAGTGCTCAAATGACAAGTTACTTGTTATTGAACAAAATACGTTGTTTACTCGCGATAATTTCTTACCATAATGAACATTGTTTAACACTGCAGTAACTGGTTAATCAGGCAAAAACGAATTGCATGTATTGTAAGGCGACACGTAGACGATCCTGGTCCGGACGAGAATGGATAATCCGACAAAGTGCCGAAACCTCCCAAGACGGCGGTTGTTCAAAGGTATTGTGGTAGCCGTTAACGCCAAATAGTTACCTGCAATGATCGTACAATCATTATATAAGAAGCTGATCCACGTGGCTTCGCTCCCGTAGCATAATGTTGAATATATGGTCTATAAAATATAGCCCATGTTACTCGTTTAAATCTGTCCAGTAATTTTGGAGCATTACAAACAAAGTTTTTCTCTTTATAATATTAGTGTTGACTAATAATGTATGTTACAGTACATGCTACAATGAAGCAGATAAGTGCAGTTGGATTCGTTAAGATTGTTTATTTGCATGATGGGTAATTTTATGGTAATTATATACATCAGACTGGTTGACTTTGATGACTTTATAAGTAAATAGGTAATAGAAGAGATGGTTGGGTGGTAATTAGTAAGATAAATATACTGAAGTTTGGCTCTTTGAATTTAACTCTGGTTAAGTTTAACACGCTAAGGAAAACTTGTGCATTTCGCCGTTAAATATAGAGACTTTAAAATTTAACAAGTTGTATTTTAGGAGAACTGCATTTGCAGTGCACGGCTTTCGTCAATATTTAGATCATAGAAATCATCGTTTATAATGTTTATCTTAGGTTTATTATACGGAAAACAAAAAAGGAATTGGTAACGATTATGCAACAATCATCTTCCACATTGAATATTTTACATTGTACTTGGACTTCACAAATGTTCAGTGCATTTATTATAACTATATATTGAATTAATGCTTTAAGATCTTAAAAAATAGTAATTAAAATATAAATAACAACGTGTGTCGCAACCGTGTTTTATTTATACCGAATTATAACACGTTCATTTTCCATTGGTTACAATCAGATCTATAATTAAATGTAATGCGAGTATGTTTGACGGCCATCTTGATATTTAAAGGGTTGATCTGTGGTTAACTACGCCCACAATGTTACATAATACAATGTGATTGAAAGTACGTACTGAAATCGTGTAAGTGCAGTTTTGTCATTAATGGTCGACGAAGAGACGATGATATAAACACGCAAACATATAGATATAATGATACAATAAACAAATAACAAATATATTAGTCGTAATTTTGATTATATGAAATTTATACTCGGTATAACTGTATACTTTTTTTATTAGTAGCACAAATAATGTATGATATATGTAATGAATGATTGATGCATTCCGTAAGTAATTTAATGTGATTTTTGTTACTTTTAAATGATCAAAGTATACCACCGTTAATTGATAATTGCGTAGTAAATAAAGTGTCGATATTATTATTTATATGGAGAGTAAAAATATAAATCATAAAGAGAAAATAACATATTGTATCCAACCTGCTTCATTACGTAGTATTACTAGTAAATAATTGTTGTATTAAGCAACTTTGAAGACGAAAAAGGACTTGATTTTTCATTTGTTTGCTTGAATTGAATAGGCTTCGAAACTACTAGACCAATTTGCTCCGCTAATTTTTCTATAAATTTACTCATTGATTACAAACTATCAAAAATAATTTCATATAATGCTTCAAATAATGTTCGATACTAATTTTTATTAAGTTTTTTAATTAACATCACAGACATTTTAACAAATGACTTACAAAGGTATTGTATAAATTCCAAAGTGCCGACGTAAGAATTTTCAAGCGAGTCAAGACGGTGGTCAGTAGGATTACAGCGACGTGTCGGCGCACAAACAAACAAACATCCATTTATGCTCTAGTGCATATCCATTACATGCAACAATTGAATATCTAAATCCGGGGTAATACGCCTGTACTTGAAGCCGAAAGCAGTGTCCATCGACTTGTGTTTGAAAAAAATCGGCGCCGATTATGAGGCGACTATTTGCTCCTACAATACCGGTATTGGATCAAAGAAAATGCATTTTTTTTTATTTTCAATCAGTTGTTAAAAAAGATTGTCGCCAAAGCACTATTTCGTTGCCAATTTCTCAGAACATTTTAAATTAATGAACACTCACGGGTGGTCTCGATTGCAAATAAAAGCAGTATTAAAGTGTAAAAAATGTTTATATAAACTTTAATGTCTAAAATCAGAACACACAGGCCTTGTGCCTCTCACTAGCTGGATATTCTTATAGGAATTTTATATTTATATAACAAAATATACATAGGATAAAAATACTTTTAGCAACTGTCATCTCAGTCACCCGTGACCACGCTCGTTGTAAAGTGTTCAAAATCTTGGGTTAAATAATATCTAATGTAAAATTATGTATAACCGCGTTTAAAATCCTTTAAAAAGTATATTTATTCAATATCGCGATAATTTTTTGTCATGAATGCATATATAACTCTCACCTCACTTTATATAACGTAAATCAAATAAACAATGCTTTGCATTGTGGCCACTGACACATTTTGGAAAAAAAAAAATAAGTTCATGAGATAAAAATCTTTCAAATACAATTGTTTGTTGTACTATCAAGTGTGATGAAACACAGTACTCTATTGAATCCATTTGTTGTGGTCACTTACTTATATACGTACGGACAAGGATTTCATTTGAACTTCTTCAAGCGTTTCGCAAATCTTTTCAATTTTAAAGATGATTTGATTTCAATCAAATTTCTAAAATGTTCTATTTATTTGTAAAAACCATGTTACATGAATGAGAAGAAATCTGTATTATTCCCTCTGTTTCCTTTACTACTACTTAAAACTAATGATCTTATTAATAGAATCGACTTTCCGAGCAGGTGTAAATTAAAAACTAACTATTCATAAGTACTTTGTAAAAAATTACATAAATAAAAATATTTTCTATTCTGTTCTATTCTTATTTCACTCCTATTTCCTATACGCTGGTCTGCGCTTCTTCAATAATGTTTAAATTCGCTGTACAACTTTATATTATTAATTGATATCTTGTTATTGAAACAGAAAAAAGAATGCTATAAAACATTTTATAACATGGATGAAAAACAATAATATAGTACTCTCTATTTTTCATTGAATCACTCTTATGGATGTTCGTATAATGTTGTTAGAAATGGGAGAATTTTTTTTTAAATCACGGAATTTTCTATTCCATAACAATAATTTATATCCATAAATTTTATATTCCATAACATAAACATAAACGCACTCCAAAGTTCTAGAGAAAATCCTTCTTATTAGGACAGGTCCTTGAAAAAGACTATCTAGCGAAACCGAAAACGCAGGATGCAACTAACTACTAACCTTTGGTGCTCCAAACATAACTTTATATTAAATTCACAATATACTTATAGAAAAGAAACTTATTTGTTTATACGTGATCCAAACTATTGGATGGATTGCAGAATATCCTTCTTATTATAATAGACTCAGAACAATAAAAGAGGTCGTCTTTTAATGTTCTGTGATAATAGATGTTCCTTGAGAAAGACTATCTAGCGACTACGAAACCGCGGGATATAACAAGCTCTGTTTATTTCAAGAAATTATGTTTGGAGCTCCATAAACATCTTTTTATTAAATTCACAATATACTTTATAGAATACTACCTGACTTTCGCAGTTTCACCCGCGTATATATCCTGTTCCCGTAAGATTTTCGGGATCAAAATTATCCTATGTCATTCCTGGGGTTTTAAACAATCTCTGTACAAAATTTCATCCAAATTGGTCTTGCATTTTCGGAGCCTATTTAATACAAACAAATAAATCTTTCCTCTTTTTAATATAAGTATATATTAATAGTATTTTTTGAAATCACAATACCTGTTACAAACTTTCTATGGATATCTTAGTACAGCTTGACTAAATATAATACGTACATTATGATTAGTTCTATGGGTCAGTGCACAAGTTAACACCGGAGTATGCTACTGTTTGAATGATAAATCGATTTTGTTTTTAATTAAGATTCTTGTTATAAAAAATATTATGTTGGAATAATGATTATAGCAGGAAATTTATAAGATTGATATAAAACGAATAGAAAAATAACTGCAAAATACTACGAAAATTTAAAACTTACATCATAAATAGTTACTTTACACGAAATAACTGCATTTATGTAAAATATAATTAAAACATTTTAAATACTTAATAAGGTAATGAAATGAGCGAAACAATAATATCACTTGACGTTGCTCGGAAAAGCGCTACGTGAAAATGAAATATGATCTCCAGGAATGAAATAACGTAAAATACATATATAAATAACGTATAGCCTAGAACCTTTCCTCTTAATAATATAAGTTTTAAAACTCTTAAGAATTTAGTACTAAATCATATTTTGAGTTTATTAAAATTTTGCAAAACAATATTTCTTTTTATATACTTACAAAAAGTCATCGGTCAACAACCTAGCAATCAATAAGATACAATAATTACAAGTCATTCATACATCAGGTAAAGCTAGAAATAATTAAATTACAATTTGACCTCTGCTACCGAGCGGGAGGCGAGATGGATCTCAATTTTGTGTGGTCAGTCCGTCTTTTGATCACTAGTTTTGATACTTGATGAATACTGAATGATATTTTAAACTAGCTGCGCTCCAGGGCTTCACTCCCGTGGGAATATCGGGATGATTTATAGCCTATAGCTTTCCTCGATAAATGGGCTATCTAATACTAAAAAAAAAATTCGAATCGGACCAGTAGTTCCTGAGATTAGCGCGTTCAAACAAACTCTTCAGCTTTATAATATTAGTATAGATTTGTTTGCTGTAATCCCATTATTTTCTAACTCTATATTCTTAAAATGGAGTTGCTATCAGAATGTCGCAGACGAAATTTGAAACAAACATAAAAATACTTAATTTTTAATACTGAATAAAATGTTATTCTAATATTATAATGATAAAATATGTGCTTTTTCTAAGTATGTCTGTAATGTTCAGACCAAAAGCACTGGACCGATTTCACAAATTCTTTCACTATTAGAAAGTTGCATCTTCATTGAGTGTGATTTAAGCTATTGTGCCGTATGCACTTCACATATGTGGTCATATTACGAGTGTAATTTTGTATAATTTAGCATAAAAAAATTATATTGTATTCAATTGGTATTTGGCTTCAATATAAACTTCGTCACTCGATTGTTTTATTTATTATCCGAATGTATAAGGTAGCTACACTATGTTATAGGCCATAAAACATCATGTAACGTGGGCGAAGCTAGGTGAAACAGCTAGTAATTTAATAAAATTACAAACATATTATTATGTGCAACTATCAAAACGATACGATTGATCTATAAATGATAAAATCGAATGGCTAGGTGTCGATATATCTCACAGAAATAAGATGAGATGAATACTCTACGGTTTTCTATTTTGTTTAATATAAACAGGTATAACGAACGTCACTATTTAAAAAAAAACTTGGCAGACGTTTTTATGTAGTTATTATATTAATTTATATTAAATCTCCATAAAAAATCAAAATGTACGTACCTGATTAATACGTCCAACAATAATATGCTATTTTTTGTCTCTATTATTAGTACTGCTACCTTACAGAAGGGTACTCTTAAAAAACACTCAACAATTAGCAACAAACATATTCTAAGAAATGGCAAGTACGAAAACCTAAACAGGCAAGTCAATTATGACCATTTTGAAGGTAGATTATCATAACGACATTTCATTGTTTTCTTTTATTCGCAATCTGTGGATTACCACTAATCTGTGCACCGTTTTAAAAATCCTTGAGTTGTTGCAATTTTAAAATGGCATTAATTCTCTTGTTGAGTTTTTTAAACAATCGTTTTTAACGCTTTTAAACAATGTTTGAAAAGTAATGAAGTGGTTACAATAAGCGGTAAATCAGAAATAATGGGTGCTCCTTTTGTTAATTTGATATCGATAGTGTATGCCAACAATAGTTTAAAAATGATCGATACTGGAATTAATAGTGATAGTGATTTTTAGTACCGTGTTAAATCACAATATAAATTATTTTTGTTTGATTCTCTCTGAGACCCAAGATACAGACTTCAAGTCTTGTTTGGGTCCCGCTGACACAGCTCTTTAATTCTACTGAAATTCTGTGTACTCCAAATTGGTAATAAAGATAATTTATTATTGTTATTTTATTAACTACTACTACTGTTGAAGACGATTTTTGATGATGTTTAGGTAACCCATATAAAAATTTATTGAGTAGTAGTCGTCCCTCTGGGTTCACCCGCGTACGTTCTGATCTCGTGCTAGCTCGGACACGGGAAAAAAAAGTAGTCTTTAAGTTATTTACAAATTTTCGCAATTATAATATTAGTAGAATTAGTGGGACCAATCCATTGAATCTTACGGCTGTTCAAAATTAATATTATTTTATGCGGAACCTACTACTTTTCTAAACTTCAATGTAGTTACCAAATGGGTTAAATTTTACCTCAAAGCATCCGAAACCGAAATTCTATTGAAGGCAAAAGTTTAGAAAGTTTCGAAATTACGTTTCGCTCAATAATTTTGAATAAAAACTAATAAGGCATGGTTGGCTACTGAGTGGGCGGTCTTACAAAAAATATGAGGACTTCCTTAACTATAGGATAATATCTGGTTAAAATGCATCCGAAAATGTAACTGTAGGAGCAAAGATATTATCAAAGATAAAAATTTCATCAAGACATTATAGACCTATGGTGTAAGAATATGGGTTTTTTCGAGAACTCTTCAACATTAACTTACATAATATATACTATTCACAACTGTATTAAACACAATTAAGAGTACATTAAAAAACCTATTACAACTTTGCTACATTTGAAATCTATCCTTTATGTCCAGTTCCTATAAAAATAAAACGCGTCGTTTTACTTACGGTCATCCTACTAGGCGTAAGTCTAAAGCGTATCTATAATATACGTGGCGTAAGCATAACTACCAAAACTTGGTTACGATTGCTTAATGAAAACGATTCATATTTGTTATACCTACTATGACGTTCCGTCGTTTATAGGCCTCAGTAGTTTAGGCCTTAGGCCTTTGATGATCAAAAATTTTGGAATACACGAATTTTGTTTACTAACAGGATTTTCGTATCGAAATTGCAACCTGCATAACATATTTTTATTCCAATACAAATTCTATTTAACGATGTAGCAACACTTCAATATTAATTGTCAATTTAATAAATCCATGGTTATCTGTAAGTCATCAACGATTTAACCATAAAGGAGTTATGGACGGGAGGTGTTGCGTGGCTGGGTAAATAGGTTGGCACGGCGCTATGTGACAATGTCTTTATATGCCTTGTTCTAAAACTTATATTAATGCTTCAATGTTATGTTTATATGATATATATTTTACCCGTGTGGCGATGGAAAGACATGTGTCGCTACCCCATTTCTAAGCGTGGTTGTCGTAAGCGACAGAGGGTAATTCTGCTGCATAACATCTTCAGCGATAAAAGAGTGAAAGCCGAGCATTGCACAATTGGGCCAAACTCGCACCGGTAAAATGATAAAATCTTACAGAAAGGTGCATTAGATGATAACCTATAGGATACTTTTCAGTGATTAATAGTCCCCGAAAAGTTCAACGCGGGCGAAGAAACTAGTAAGGAATAAAGCTTAAGGATAAACAACCTCGTGTTAGATTTTTAACAATACTATAAAGTTCTAGTCGCGTCACGCGGTTTCACCGTTGAATCTTCTGATCCCGTGGCAACTCCGGGATTAAAAATAGCCTATATGTTATTCTGAATCTTTACCGATATGTAAACTAAATTTCATCATAATCGGTTCAGTAGTTTAAGTTGTTGTTAGAGTAACAAGCACACATACATCCTCACAAACTTTCGCATTTATAATATTAGTAGGATAACATTCTTAATATTATAATACAAATCGTCTTTAAAATTGTTTGATTGAATCATTCCTATCCAATGACTAATACGATTTGCCGCCTAGGAACTTCAAAAGCTAATAAAAACATTCAAAACCATAAAACAACTAATTAAATCAGCAATTATTAAATCGATTAAAATTCGCGAACCTAATTGACGGAGCTTGTTAAGAGTTGTTAACTCGGCTCTGACACAGGTTATGTCGTTGGTGATTCATTAATTTCAAAGTCCCGAATCGATTCCGAGTCGATAACGATTATTATTCGATTAAAGAACGTCCGCGTCTCGCTCCGACACCTCATCGGCTGATCGATCCATCATCTTCACAAATAGAGGACGATGCTCAAAGTTGTGTGATGATTTATAATTATGAAAGCAATACTTAAATACAAAAGACTTGAATGTACTAAAGAAAACTTTTTTACATTTAATACGCAGCAATAGTACGAATGTAATTAAAAAAAATAATGTTTAAAACTCAATTTCAATTTTCAGATTATACATTCTTTCAATTACTTCATTTATAAAGAAAATATTATAAATTATAATAAATATATTACTCAATATAATACAAAGAATAATGTAGCAATAGAACGAACGTGGCAATACCAAAATTGATGATTAAAAATCACACACGGTTAGTAATTTGAATCGCGTAACAAGCGCGTAACATTCAAGAATTTAAATGTGGGTAGAACTAAAAAAATATCAATTAAAATTATATAATATTAGTAGAGGTGAGATGATGCTGTTTTTCTAAGTAGTTGGGGCAAAATTAGGTCAGATTCCGTTTAGACAAATATTGTTATCTTGCTTGCGTAACGAGTATCTAAAATGTGGGTAGGAACATAAATTAAAGTGGTATACAGTTTGAGAACCGCTGTGATAGTGGGCGGTCGCGCGACATCGTCGGGCTAATTATCGATAGGCCGATACACGCCGATTATTCCGAATAATTAGCCTGACCTCAGCCGAGATTGATCGCGGCCATATTTACAGAATCGTGTCGCAGAAAAACGGATCGGTTTTGTTTGTGCTTTGGAAATTCTTACATGGATATACTTGAAGATCGCTTAGATTATATTGATATAAAGATATTGCGATATTTTGAAATTAGATAAAAATTAAACAGATCATGAAAAATAAAGTTATATGTGTATGTGTAACTGTTTAAGTATTTTTAATTGTTTATTTTACTGTTGTGTTATTATTTTGATCTGTGTACACTTTCCCTTCTTCTAATGTTATTTATCTTGGTTGCTAGGAAGAAATCTATAACGAGTGAAAAACCTGCCTTTTGCGTCGCGTATTTCCTATTTAAAGAAAGAAAAGAAAGAAAGAAACATTTATTAATTTTATTATATTGGACGTCAGTTTTTATTATTTCCATATGTATGTGCAATAAGAGTAATTTGTATTGTAATGTATTTGTATTTGTAAATACATTATCAGTTTTTACATTTGTATATGTATAATTTATATACATATATAATTATTTTACGACTTCTTATATACCGTAATGCTTCTAAAGAGTTTAAATGATCTAATGACAAAGAATTCTCTGGAAACGTAGTCGTAAGTAGAAGTATAATATAAGCTGAAATATAATAT
Organism: Phoebis sennae; assembly: GCA_001586405.1. Lineage (NCBI taxonomy): Eukaryota > Metazoa > Arthropoda > Insecta > Lepidoptera > Pieridae > Phoebis > Phoebis sennae. Next base: position 186,098 of record LQNK01001621.1, on the reverse strand, counting down.
TCCGAGGTGTCAAACACTACTACTACTAACCAAGGTCTGCAGTTCTGTGTAGGGGTATAACAGAAGAGGCATCATACAAGTTTCCAACTTGCCTCAAATACCTTGTCCTAACTCTCGGAATAAAAGTAAAAATTCATCATTAAATAAATTTGGCCATCTACAGATTGCAATTTTATCAAATCATATGACGTCATGATAACACTAATGACTGTTAAATAAATAACTTGTTTTATATCAAGTAGGTATTCCTTAAAATATTGTTTTACACCTGCATTTATAAGACAATTTCACCGACCAATATTCCGATCGTATATGTTATATCTGGCCCTATCTCATGATCTTGAAGTTTTTGTCGTTTATTTTATTTGCGCTCAATCAATTTATAACAAACTCTATTTCAATGTATTAAGGTTGTGTTTAAAACGGAGGGTCCGTTTCAATTTGTAATGTATCTTTGTAATGTTGTCATGATCGGACGTTCAGACAATTTAGTAAAAGAAAGTGTCAGCTCTTTTTGAAGACCACCGAGCGACGTTTTGGAGATAAGACCTCTGATAGTGATAGTTTAAGTTACAATTAGTGAGAAGTATTTTAGTTATCATCAATACTGTGAGAATTTCAAGCAACGTTCTATAGTTGGGAACTGTTATTGGTTATATATATTTTAAAGGTTTGTATGTTTTTAAATGTTTCATGAAATAAAAATGACGTTCTAGACTATTAGTTATAGACAAAGTTGGCTATTGTAAATCTTCGCAAATGAAATCTTAAAGAAATAGTAAAAATAAACTAAAATTATATTAAATGGTTACGCACGAAACCCGTGCGATTTTATCCGCATTATTTTCACTTATTTCAACATGATATTTACAGAATTTTAATAATCTGAACGGCACTAAAATTTCATGTTGCCTATATTTATAAACAGAAGTTAGCAGAAGTTAGCAGTTCGTGTTTGCAATAACATATGACTCAAAATGCAAATGTAGGTAAACAATACAGTACCTAATTTGTAAGACAAAACTGACAAACATCATAGACAAATACGACTAAAAAGAATATATTATATCATTTATAACTTAAAGCATAAATAATTTAAAATTCAATGCAAAAAAAATATAATCATGTCTGTTTATCACACAGGCCTAAAAACGTATAATCTTATCCTGAATATCATCGGATGGCACCTAAGACCGTATTGAATCCAAACCAACAGCTCAAAGGAACCGCCGGTAAAGAGTTGAAAAAATTTTAATCCGCCCCAAGTATCAAATAATAAACTTGGTAGCAAGTGAATTTAGGGGATCGGGTTGCCAGTGCGCGGTAAAAAATGAATCCTTTTTTTTAATTTGATGGCAAACGTCAGCGGGCCAAAGAGGTCAGGATTGTTTTGGTTTTAGTGTGTGAGTTGAAATCGAAGAATGTTTGTGTTGAGGCTAACGGGGATACAGTAAAATATATTTTTTCTTAAATTTTTAAAAATAGAACCAAATACATATCATTTTCAGTTTACACAACGATACATAATGTAAAAATAAAATGAAATATATATTTACACTAGTTTTTTTGTATAAGTTTGAAGATATGTTCTAAAGCTTTTTTCAAGTTAATATTCTAATGTTAATTAAATTTAAGCATTATCTATTTATTTTCTATTAAGTAAGCAATTGAATAAACTAAATTCAATATCCCATAGCTATGAATACACTTATTTATGCAAAATTATGTAAGACCAGTATTGCATGTCGCGTACGCCATTTCCAAAATGTGTACCTATCTATAATGGTAGCACACCATAAGATGATAAAATTACCGGTCAAATTGCCTGCAAAACAGAGGTCAATTATGGGTAAGACAGATGATACCCTCGCTTCCAAGAAGATGGGAGCAACGCACGCAGGCACCACAGACTGCATACCGCTCGCCCGCGCGGAAACTGTCACAATTTGACGTTTCACTTGACGGGACGCCTCAAACAGCCCGCCTTTTATTTTTCTTTCCTTATCACCATCTCAATCTAACGGCCAGCACTCCAAATCGATTCTAAATTTAAACCAAAAAGGTTCTTTATCGGCTGACCCAAAACAAATGGGATATAATCTTTAATCTGGATAACCTGTTGTGAGAGATTTGGTTTCATGCATCTGACACGATTAATGCATAATTATGAGGAAGATTTTTGGCTAAAGTTTTAAATTTAAGGAGGCTTTCATTGAAGACTCGTTAGGCTTGTGTAAACAATTAAAATTTTTTTTTCATTCTTTCTCCATAACTATTTGTAGTGTTGGAAAAGAGTAAAAATACGCAGAATGTAAAAAAATCACAGCATTTACGATTATAATTTTCTATCATAATAGCCGAAACCATCTGTCCTGCGCCGTCACATTACACTATAAGAGTAAGGGATTCTTTTGATGCATTTTTGTTGTGGCTGAAATTCAGTAAAAATAATTTGTGTATTTAGTAAGATTTAATATTTTCATAGTTCACGTCATGTAAAACGATAGATGTTTCATAAACACCCATGTTCTATGCCTACATAATTGCATATTAGGCATAATAGTTTGTGTATTGGTGTATCCAGCTTGGACAGTGCAAGGGACGTCTGCAATCGTTGTGGTCCCCCAAATGTTCTGGAAACGACGACGAGGAGGAGAGCAGGAATGAAGGACTGCTTCCATCCACCCGTGCGGAGGGACCGCGTAAATCGACCAACACCAGAGCGTTGCGGAAGAATGCTACGGCGTGCCCGC
>LQNK01001621.1:110593-170228 GCA_001586405.1 Phoebis sennae | reverse complement strand
GTAATGGCTAATGTCTTAATTAATTTGAACGTCCCTTGTTACCGTAGTCACAGAAGAAAGCTTTTATAAATAGACTCATTTGATTAATTAATCCTTTTGTTGCGTTAAGTTATAAAGGTCCTCCTATTCTGATATTGAATTAAGCGTTATTAATGTGGACACAAAGTTTTTTATGCGAGTTAATTTTACCAATATCTTTATATGTATATTAATGCTAAAATATTATCATATTCATATTTTAAAAGTGTTTTAATGTATAATAATATTATAAAGAGGAAAACTTTTCTTATTTGTATGTTTGGTCTTGTAATTTAAAAAATTCTTTCACCATTCGAAAGCTACGGGTAACAAAGGCTATATTTTAAAGGTTATATTATATATATATTATATTATGAACGAACCGCGAATCAGCTAGTAACAAATATATATATATATGTATTACTATCATAGATTTTTATGGGAGATTTAGTACCTATTTGTTTATTTCTATTTAATATCATACTATTTTTTTTTAGAATTCGTATTGTTTTGATCAATTCTATCACGGCTTTAAATGTGTACTCTAATACAGCTCCTTTTAAATCCAGACGGACTTGCAAATTTTGTCTATGGAGGTTAGCACCTTCTATAGATTCCAGCTTGTATTTAGTGTGATCACAGTTAAATAGAAAACAATGTTGCAAAATGAATTTTATTTCAGCCACCATAAGCGACTCATAAACAATTGGCGCGTAATTGTCCGGTAAAATAGTTCCATTTTTAAACGCGTCCTTGTCTATGGTTGGGTGCGCGTACGCATGCCCGGCCACTCGTGTAATATTGTAATTGAGTGCATCCCATGTGTGCTCACCCTTACATACAAGCGTAAGTATTGAGTATCCATGACAGTCTATTAATAGATGTATCTTGTGACACTATTTTTTATGAAAATGGTCAAGTTATTAAATTGTACAACAATATTGGCTGAAGTTTATGTAATGTAATTAAATTACAAATAGAATATTTAAATATTGCAAAAGTATTATTGATTATTGCTCAGTTCCTATAAAAATAAAACTAGTCGTTTTACTTACGGAGAGTACAATATCCTACTAGGCGTAAGTCTAAAGCGTTTAACATAACTACCACAACTTGGTTCTGATTGGTTGATTAGAACCGCCCGTTATGAAAACCATGCGTTTGTGATATACTACGACGTTCCGTCTTTTATAGGAACCGGGCATATAATGTTACCTTCGTATCTCAGACAATCGGCATATTGAATCTGTTTCGTATGTACCTACAGTGCAAGATTTTATTTGACACTAGCTGTACCCGTAGTTTCACTTACGTACTAGTTTAATATTTAATGGTTTAAGGCCTTCCAGCAATTGTTTTGAATACCCATTTAGTACTTTCGAACGTGGACAAACAAATATTTCGCTTTTCTAATATCAGAATAGATGAAAAATCTTGGTGACATAAAAGCATTATTCGAATCATTTAATTCTAAGTTATTCAAATAAATTTTATTAAAATATGAATAAATTTCTTAAAGAAACAATATTGGCTATTTAAGAGGTGGCTATTTATGATGTGCAAGTATGAAATTTACAATTTTTTTTAAGAAAAAATCGTAAACAAATGTTTTATGTATTTTAATTAAGCATTAGGTTAATAACAAAACACAATCTTTATTTAAAGATAATTTAATAAAATGTAGAAAGTGATAGCAATAAGAGATTTTCACTATTTTCTTTTTTGTTTTCACTTTAATCTATTTTTTATGTGATTAACTGATACAAAACAATAGAGCATATAGATATCACATTTAATTACACAATTTTCCGGAAAATGCAAACACTTCAATGTTCACATCACAACACGAATCACTACAAAAACATTGTATAGACAATAAAAAGCGGCCATTTTTAATTATAGCGCAAACTGTATTTTAAACTGACTTCCAAAAAAAGTAAGGAGGTTATCAATTCGGGCAGTATTTTTTTATGTCCAGTGAAAGTGTAAAAATGCGAAAGAATTCCACGATATTTTTATCAAGCACCTTCCGTCGGAAAAATGCCGTCGGTGCCTTGCCGTCGGATCGCCATTATCCCCTCCACCAATCAGCGCGGAGAACACGCCCCGACCAGAAGAGGACAGAAACACACACAGACGAAAGAAAAACCACGAGAGAGACAAGGACAAAACACATGCGTGTGTTTAGCGAATGTTATGATGCATCGTGTTGTTTTAATATCGGTTACTATTGGCTTTTTTTCTGGAAAAGAAGTTGGGATGAATTGCATGAGTCTTTAGTTTATGGATTTTATTTGTTTGTCACATTTGAAGAAATATGGCTGTATAATACGAGTATTGAAACATTGCAAGATGATATTATAGAAAAACTTTACATGATACATTTCCTTAATTTATGATTAGATATTGATAAATATAAGTTATATATTAGATCTAGTTTCAGTTTTAAATTAATATTTATTATTTATTTGCAAAAATGTAACTCTTTCAAATTATGAAATTAATTTTCTAGTGATTTTAAGGATCAAGAAGCTTATCCAAACAGAATGCTGAAATTTTTATCTTGATATACATCCCATAAAAGTTAAAAAAAATTGTTTATTAAATACGTAAAACATTATTCAACAAACAAAAATATTTTATTTGAAAAAATTGTAGTCATTGAAAATTTATAGCTGTCAAAAGTCAAATTCGAAAATTGGTTCGAATATTTTGAACATGACAGCAGTGTTGGTATGCGTGACATTGCATCTGTGTGTTTCCACTGAAGGGGAAAGCGTAGTCACCTCGGCGCGCGTTTCGAAAATGGAATGCTTTCAGAATTTTTTCGATTATTTAAAAGCAATGTTGCCATTTCAAACATCTCGAAATGTAATTGTATTTTTTGTTTGCAACACTCGTATAGTCTACATAGTTTAGTGTTTTATTGAAGAAAAACATAATTTTATTACTACTGTTGTAGTTTTATGTTTGGTTCACAAAAAAATTATTATATTTAATAGATACAATATAAATATGTTACCTGTGACAAAATATTGCTTGAGATTATAGTATGGTGTTCGTAAGAATTAGGTTAGTAATTTAAGATATTATAAAAGTAGGTACGCCCATAATACTTTAACGTGAATTTCTTATTTTATAATTTGATTAATTTCCTTATATTTCTCAGAATAAAATTAACTTTTACATAACAAATTACATAACCCTTAAATACGGTTACATTATATTATTCGTTCCCCCAAATTATTACAGATGTATCTCAATTATAAATTCAAAATTCTTTGTTTACTATTCATAGCTGAAAGGCGAAGGGTACATATTATTATAATTATTAATTTCTTTGTTTTTGTTAAGATCCCTAAGTTAAGCGATAACATGATTTCACTATTTAGTCCGTTGAATTCTTAAAGAATACATTGAATTAATTATTTATATTCAAATTAATAATATTATTGAATTAGGTAAAAAATCTACCCAATAATATTTTTGATTTATTTACAAAGAATTATATAGTTTTAGATCTCTTATTAATTATTATCACAATAATACAACAGAATAAAAGAGCGAAAAATCCAAAGAGATCTATGGCAAATGTGCATTGTCTAGTTATCTATTCTTTATAGATAGATCACAAAAACGTTTGCGGAAGATACAGCACATGAAATTGGCCACAGCGTGATCTAATCTGTAACCTATCGGTGAAAAGGATTCCACCTTTTTTAATACCATTGTGTGGTACAAGGCATAAGCGATTCGAAATTTCTTAAATAATATCATTTATCGTTTCGCTCGATTGTTAAAAAAATACAACTTTTGATCGTGTTTAGTATAACCCTACCTAGAATTTACTCCCTAGAAAGGATTTAAAACATCTTTTCACTTTTCAGGTTGTGTTTGGTGAGGGAAAAGTTCAAGTAGGTAGGTCATGTTGACATTAATATTCAAATTTTTGCAACTGTAGCTTTTCAAGTTTACTGGGTTTGTTGTATGTTCGACCGAGTTTGAGTGAAGATCAACTAGTGTTAGTGTAAGAGCCGCGACCGTTCCTCGTTAAACGTTAATATATCAGCACGCACAAAGCACCATCGCTTTTCCCTTGGCATGCATGTAACCACGTCCATTCGTCGTTCGGACCACGTGTAATCTACCGGCATGTACAAAGCACAATATGACAGTATTTTCGCCGCTGATGCGTGCCGCATCTTCCTCTTGCGCTCTCTTAGCGCGCTCTTTTACGCATCTTATTGACTAGCTTTGTCTTAAGTATGACTGCTGTGTTATTACAGTGTAATCCGCGTCCGCTCCTCGCGCAAGTCACATATAATCGCGTGCTCTCGTCACTCGGGCCGCGTGTAATCTACCGGCATGCACAAAGCACGATACTACGGCGGTGTTGTCGCCGCTGATGCGTGCCGCAGCTGCCACTCTCGCTATCTCATTGTTTACTTGCTTTATTGTCTTACGTTTCATTGGTGCTAACTCTAAGAAGCTAGTCTTACAATGCAGATTAGAGATTTGACTAAGCACTATGTAATGTTGTTATACATACTAAAAACAACTCAGGGCCGTATAGTAAAAAAGGGTGGAAAACGGAGTGAAAAATGTGTGAAACAAATAATAAATACCTGAACAAAAGGGGATAATCTATTAGTTCAAAAATACCTACATTTTATTGGTATAGATTCTATTGGTGCCTAGATTATGAGGTTAGTCTATCATTATCGGAATAGTTAAAGTAGATCAAGCTTAGGAAAACTAGAAGAAAACAATTTCATTGTAGAGATAGGTATATTTTTTGTGCCTGCAACATGAAAATATATGTCTATACACCAAACAGAGATAGCTTAATAGTTCGTAAAAGGAAAATTATAGCGGTTTTTCTCCTTGATTATTTTTATTTTGGTTCCTTTACATTCTTATGTTGGAGCTTTATCGAAAAACTTTTAAAGAATTATGTATCCTGAAAAACATTGATCGAAACAATATGCCTAAGGTGCTAATTAAAAATTGTATGTAAGTTTTAAGGCAAAATAAGCAAAATATGTCTCCAATTCTCCCCTGAACAAAATTGCTTGTAAATGATATAAAAATAAAGATTAAACCTAAATAAAATTGCACAATAGCCGCAATGTTACAAAACGAGCCAAGAACAATCTCTTACAATACTAAAGAATATATGAAGCGATGCGTAAATTAAGGATCAGGCGCTATTCAGCGAACGTAAGTGCAAATAACAAAAAAACGCGAATACCCGCTGCGGTATACAACATTGTTCTTAGACAAACACTTTCTTTATATAAGCTTTTTTGTAAAATCGTTCGGTTGAATTAATTTGAGTAAAATTTGGTATTGTTACGATAGCTTCGGCTTCGTTCGTTTGACCCTGTGTAATGTTGGGATTGTGCGCGCGAAATATGTTCGATTTTTTATATTACTTTTTTAGTATTCAATTTTAACCTTAATTCTATATATTTTGGCGTAATGAGGGAAGTCTTAATTTGTATGAATGCCTTGGAGTGAAATTGTTTTTGAGTGTGAAATATGAACGTATACGGTTGACGCCTTAAATTTGTCGTTACCTGTCTTTAAATAGTCTATTCTTTCTGCTTAATGCAAAATTGCTTAGCTTAACAGTCGTAATCATTGAGATCGTGTGTATTTTGGAATAATATCTTGACCAAGAAAACTTCATGAATTGTGTCATGAAAAGTATTTCTATTGGACTATAGATATCAATGTAGAGCTACTCTTACATATAGATTTTTATAGAAAAATACAAACGAAATCTTTTCCTAATTAATTTAAAACTATTTGATGATTTATTTTCTGTATAATATGGATCAAGAACATACCCCTTAACAGCGATTTTCATACTTTTTTTGGGATGTTCATACTCCACAGTTCTCACGCAAAATTTGCATGACTAATGTCTTAATCAAAAAATTCGCTGCATTACATAATTTTGCGTTGGACGTCTCAATCTAACCAGGCTTGACAAATCGTGTGTCATGCAATATCTCCAATAATAGGAGCGTGAAATGCGTGTATGAATTAGGGCTCGAATCGTAAGCGGCATGACGAACGCCGCGTGGCGGCATTGTATGCGTTTTTGTTGATTTTTCACAATCATCCCGCCGAGAATTAATTGCGAGTGTGACGAATTGAACTTCACACAGATTCACTACTGTTTAGTCGTTGTACTGTGCCACTTTTGGGTAGCTGTCAAAATTGACATGTCACTTGTCAAATTTTCGCGGTATTTTCATGTGGTTTTCAAATAGGTACTAGCGTAGGTTTATAGTCTGTGCAAACGTGATGGACTAAGTTTCTATAACATTTGTTATTGGTTGAGAAGACCTAGCACGCATGAAGTAATCTTTTTAATATGAGATCGAAGGTTTTCTGAATTTATCAGTTACAAACACGAATGAGTTAGAAATAATAGTGGTCATGACATTGTTACAAAAAATTTGATTAACTATGTGTTTATTTTACTAGTTTTTTTTTCTCATACCACGAGTGGAGCATCTCAAATTTGGTCTTCAAAATTTATGGAAAGTAAACAATTGAGAATAGTGTCACCCATTTTCAAGTCTCTATAACTTTTTAGTTACATGGTAGTTCATAAATCATCTAAATCGAAATTACCTAACTCACATAAGTTATATTACCGTGGTTAAGCAGTAAAATAAGGTTATATAAAACGCGACATGCAGAATAGTTGTTATAAAAGTTTTAAGATCTTTTCTGCTTAGCGAGCAAACGTTAACCATTTCGCCCAAGTCGTCATCAACTGTGCGGAACTATAAAGTTGCTAACCGCATTTTACGACGACTCAGGCCGCTATATATCCTTACATACATACTTATTTGTGACAAAATGCCTTCTAAATTCAAAACAAAAACAAAAAGTCACAAATAATAAACTTTTTAAAATTAGAACACAGAATTCGTAGCAAAACTTTTTACAAAACACGTCAACACCTTTAGATTCCGGCGCGAAAACGGAGAACCGTTTCGGAGCGTGCTAAAACAAAAAGTGTTCGCCAAATATCAAAACTGACAAACGAACTTCGATATTCGAAAACTTGAAATCAAAATTCGAAATCACAGCTTGTAACTGTGGGTGTGGGTTGGCTGTGTGCGTGCCGCGTCTGTGTGCGTGCACCCACCCTAGGGTGAGCGTACACGGCCCCAGCAGGCCCCGCCCCGCAGTGCTCACACGGCTGAGTTGGAATCAGATGGCTCGGCCAGTCGTAAGCGAGCCGTGACATCGCGAACGGTTCGCAGCTTCCGAACGCACCCTTAATATTGAGCATTCGATAATTCGCGCTACGCTGGCCATCGGTTTAGAAACTCGAATTAAAGAAAGGACACGCTTGATTAGTTGCATTGATTTTGGACTGTGCGTGTTTGTGGTTTAGTGGAGTGTTACCGCCGCTGCGTTTAGGTAGGTCAACGATCTGCTTTTTGAGAACATTATCTAGGGTTGATAGGTTTTATTAACAGCATATGGTGTAGGAAGATTTCGATATTGGCTTTTTATAAAATAGCCAATGTTTAGCGCTATCTATAGTAGAGCCGTTATCTGTAAACAATGTTTTAATTTAACATGTTTCTTATTTTCTGTATTTTTATCATGATGGTTTATTAATAACCTACAACACTATAGGTACCTATCGCATCTCAATTTACATTTTTTTTTGGAATTTTTAAAAAGTATAAAACACTTTTTAACTCTATCATCATAGGTACACACACATAAACATAAACCAGACAGATACATAACACCAAACGCACTTATAAAAATAATTCCTTTTATAAAACAAATAAAAAACGCTAACATTTTTTTAATAACAAAATATTTACTTAAAATTTTTACCGACTACCTGCCTATTCCAATTTGTAATTGACCCTATTATTGTAATTTGATACTTTATCAGATTCCTTTGGACGTTAAAATTTATTTAATTTCTTTTGTGAAATAATTTGAAATTGTAAACATTTGGGAGTAATGTTAACTTTTTTGCGGGATCCCAGTTTGCAACGTTGCAATTTAATACGGGTGCATTGTATTCATATTTTTACCTATTTATAATTAAATTATAGACATTATTCAAAGATAGTACGCAATTACAGAAGTTATTATATCAATACAAAATAAAAAGGTATACATTTTCAATCTTATATTTTTAATATTGATTTACATAATTTAAAAATAATAATTTGTTATGAATATTTACACGTTTTTTTTATTATTAAGATAATGTAGAATAAAAATATTTATTTGTTTTTATATTAATTTTAAAACTTTACAAATTAACGCCGACGTTAAATGTTTTAAAAAATACTTTTAAAAAATAAACTATAGTTATTAAAACATTAATAAGCCGCAAAAAAAATTTAGATGATTTAATTTAATTTCATTTATAAAATAAATTATAATGTTCCTTAATATTTCTCTAAGCTCTAGAAGATAAAAGACAACATTTAGTAAATAATTAATAATCTTCACTACATAGTATAAAACAAAGTCGCTTTTTCTGTCATGTGTCATGTTGTATGTCCCTATGAACGCTCAAATCTTTAAAACTACGCAACGGATTTTGATGCGGTTTTTTTTAATAGATAGAGTAACTCATGAGGAAGGTTTTTATGTATAATATCATCCATTAAACCCGTGCGAAGCCGGGGCGGGTCGCTAGTTTCTAATAAACTATAAAATCTTTTTTTATTTAAATAAAAATAAAATTATAAACTCTTATTTTTTACAAATTGGTAATGTCTATAAAATATTTTTATTTCTGGTTTTTTTTAATAAAAAAAAATGCGTTTTGCGTATTTAATTTTAAGTTAAAATAAAAAGATGACACTACAATCAATTTATAGTTTATACGTAATAAATTATTACCACTGCAAAAAATTCTTTCGGTTTCTTTGATCCACGTATCGTTTTAAATCTATTGAATTCGTAAATTTGTAATATCAATAAAGAGATCTCCAGTTGCATTGTAACTCTGCGGTAAGTGATACTTGGAACACAATAGCCGGTGACATGGGTTCGATTCTGTGCAACATTGTAGTTTTGTACCGAATTTTATGGAATAGGTAATGTGTTTGAAACATTTTACTTAGATTCTTAAGTGAGAATTTAATAAAATATGCATTTAATTGTAGGTTCTAAAATATTAATTTTAGAACCTACAATTAAATTTTCGTAATAAAGCCTTCAAAATTTATTTAGCCCAATTATTTTTTCATCTTATAAATTGAATTACAATATTAATTTAAAAAACAAAACGTATCAAATATTAAGATATTTGTTAGAATAAAAGATTAAGATATTTTGATAAATACAAGTATACAAATATTAAGTTATAAAAAAAACAGTAAAAATCAAAACACTTGGCACAACAATGAATTTACGAATGTAATTTTTAATGTCTACTTTAAAAATAAATTCTCAATTCTCCACAAAAGCTGTCATTGACACTCGCGTCTTCAGTCCTAAGTGTCACGTCATCAGACAAAAGTCAAAAATGGAAATATCGATAAATTCAGATCAATTGAAATCGCCGACAATACATAAAAGTACCGACTTGCATTATTTACACTTCAAAACCGTGTTGACAGAACATTATACGACTCCCGGGGTGCTCCCGTGCTTTTTACATTTTTTTTTATTTTTTTTTCTAAATGTCACTTTCAACGACAATAGAGACATGACCATTGATACCGATTCTCACATATTGTCATTACATGCTGCTAATGCGTTGGGGAAAATATAATCGATTTGTTACAGAAAATTGTATGAGTAATTGATAAATTGTGGACTTTGTACACCGGTAAAATGTGATTAAAGTAACAATTTTGATGTGAAAATAGTTTAATTGGTGTAGGTAATTAATGAAAAAATATTCGAAATGAAAGTTTATAAAATATAATATCAAAAAATAAATTCATTCTAATGGTTGTCTCTGTGTCTTAAAATTCAAATTCAAATTCCTTCATTTGCTCAAGACAATTAGTGAAAAATGCTTCCAAATTAAAAAAGCTTAACATAATTGAATCTATTAGTGCGATTAGATATAATTAACATATTTATACAATTAAAAGTGCGTACATAAAATATTTACCTACAATTATTATAATGCATTTCAAATTGTATAAAAAACGCAGAAGTTTCTTTTGAATGTTTATTTCATTTCGTTAAAAAACCCGGTACTTTACATAATTTCACAAATTAGGGCATTTTTGATGCGCATTAATTAATTATAAAACATTTAATATAATTTAATTTTCAAGTTACTTTAGTTTTTCAAAGGAGCAAGCCGATTATTACAAAATGTAGATCTCTTATGCGCAGTCCCTATAAAATTAAAACGAGTAGTTTAATATACGGATAGTACAAATCCTACTAGGCGTAAGTCTAAACCGAGGATCGGTAATAAACGTGGCGTTACAACTACCAAAACTTTATTCCAATTGTCGATTATAACCGCTCGTTAATGAAAACGATTCGTTATACTATGTTCATTCGTTTATTGGAACCGGGCCTTAACAAGCGACATATTTAATTCACTATCATATCAAAAATAAACACTTCATTTATTTTAATCATATTTCATAATCGTCTTAAAAGTTAATATATCGCCTCCAGTGTTACGGAACCTTCGTTTGGTAAAAAATAATCCGTAACGGACAAATAACACCTTCGGTCCGGAGCTTACGGATTAAGATATAACCTTTTTAACTGTTAAAAAGCTTTCCATGTATCGTCCAATTATTTTATTTTATCTGTCGCCGACGACTCGTTTAAACATTGTCGATTGTCATTTTTTAAACCTTGGCTTTATTTAATTTGCTATTGGTAATATAAATTGGCTGACATGAACAGGGCATTGTTAATTAATTTAATTTTTGATCTTTTATGAACAACTTGACGCATTTTGTGCCGCAATTTTAAAAGAAACAAAACGTATAGTTCAAACTTAAACAAAAACAACCCGATTCTTATTTATCTCAAGTTGTGTGTATAAGTTTTTTTTAATTGTGCTTAAAAAGTAATAAAATTTAATCCGTTTCAACAGTCTGCCAAGGATCAGATAATTATATTAAATATAATACACGACCAAAAAACGTCTGATGTCTCTTAAATGCTGTAGCAAGATACCGTTTCAATATATTTCCTTTAAAATACAAACGTAAAACTGTTCATAAAAGTTTCAAAAAAAATATATGTGTCATTATTAAACGTTAGTATTACAGCTCGGTAGCGCTGAAATGCGTGTGCATAAAAAAACAGAAGCAATCATACCGCATCTATATTATATTAATAGACAAAACCTCGCAATGAGATCATTAGAGGTCATTATCTAGTTTTTACGTAGCCCGGTAGGTTAGATCTGCATTGAACGGGTCACAAAGACTGATTGATTTCTCGACATAGCCTGTAGCGACAGCAAAACAATAAAAACATTCAAAACCGTCCACAATTAAAAACTATTTTAAAAATATTTATCAATAAAGACTTTAAAAAGCGCAATAAACATCTATAGTTATGTAATCTAAAACTCAAACTGAGGTATTTATATAGATTTAGTTACAATTATGACATTACAACATACGCATTACTAGCATATCTAAGTAGTAAGTGAGATCATTAGAGGTCATTAACTAGTTTTTACGTAGCCCGGTAGGTTAGATCTGCATTGAACGGATCACAAAGGCTGATTGATTTCTCGACATGCCTGGAGAGACAGCAAAACAATATCTAAAAATATACGGCACCCATAATTACCAAAATGTTAGAAAATTGTAGTGTAGAAAATAACAGTGGATATTTTTGGAGACATTAAAAACACTATAAATAAATGAATTGTTGTTAGTTATTATGATTAAAAAGTATTTTCAAAAGCATCTAGATTCTTTGTAGACCTTTTATGTTGTCAAAATAATCTGTCTACTGTTAAAATTATGTTTTTCAGAATCGAGAACAATAATCAGTTTCACAATAGATTTAAATTAGCTTATTTAAACTTTCCTGAACTATAAACATTTTACTTCTGACATCTTGTTTCTAGCTGGTGCTCAGTAAGTGCTCATTGATTCATTTATTACAATTAACTAAATTGTCTACAATATAATTTCACATTTTATTCACCCGATATATACCTACATTGCATTATTTACTAAATTCATATATAATGTGGCAATAACTATTTAAGTTATATTTCACGCTTGTATGTATTACATCACCTCGCAATAACTTAGCATAAATTGACAACAATTATTATAATTTTACAAAATACACTTGTTTTGCTGTCCGTACAAATGATTCACGTCTCGCGTCGCTTTTTGTGAGTAACAGACAGACAAGCCGACATAGTTGTTTATACTACCGAATTCTATAGAAATACTTCAATATTTTTATTTATGTTACAAACGTTATATTAATCAAGTTATTTGTAACGCCTATAATAGAATGTAGTGAATAGTTTAAATTGAGTTAAGGTTTTATTTTCAATATGGCGACCCGCGTCGAAAACAATTTTCTTCATGATATAATTGCATAAAACCTTGTTTTGTGACGATTTCAAGAAAAGAGGCATCGTATAAATTTTTACTCTGTAAATTTAACAGATAATTTCAGATTTCTTTAAATATTACTAGTTACCTTTAAATCTGTATTGTCGCAGAATCCATACTTATTACTTTAACTAAGTTACTAAATTAATTTAAACAATATAGCTCGCAGTGAAACAATCAAACACTAGATATTATAAACAAGTGAAAATTTCACATTACAAGCACATTAATTAAATACAATAACTTTTCATACCACACATGACAATTACAACGCAAAACAACAACCTAATGCTATTAACAGTACGCAGACAGAATTATAAAACGATTTCGTTATACGGGTACAAACATCAAACGTACATTATGACACTTGACAATTCAAAGAACGTAAGCGCTGCCTCTAAAAACGCAACGCTTAATTATAGACTATATATGTAAGCGCCCTTTTCTGTTTTATTTTTTAAAAAACCCAGTGAAAAGGAAGATGCTTTGACGTTTGTAACTAGCAAGGCTCTTTATGTTATGCACGTGTGACGGCTTTGTAACTGTGTTCTTGCATTTGAAGTTTAGTACATAATCACAGAGCCATAGAAATTCGAAATTTGAAATGATTAAAATCAACACAATTTTCAATAGATGTTGTATGTAAGCGTCAGTATTCTATTTTTAAAAATCCCAGCGAAAAAATGAATTTTATAAGTGCGTTCTTTGCATTTAAAGTTCGATTCTTAATAATGAACGCTTAGAACGTTCGAAATTTAAAATGATAATAATCAACATACACAATTAATTATACTGTTCTATCTGAAAAAGAAATAGGTAGCGAAATGGAAACGCTTTGACTTACATAACCATTGCATAGAGTCATAGAACATTCGAATTTTAAAATTGTTATCGATACATATAATATATCGTCACACACTTTAACTAGTGTCACACGTGCCGTGACAGCCTTCCTAATTATCTATTTCAACATCTAATTATAATAGGTACATCTGTAAATATATGTAAAAATGTAGAAAAACTCAAATTATAAACCCTACAAATCATATAAATGTCAAGGTTTGTAAGTATGTATGTGTTTGTTATTCTTTCACGCAAAAATTCCTGAACCGATTATAATGAAACTAGACACACATAGATAGTTAAGTTCGGAACTCTTGTTCAGAATAACATATAAGCTATTTTTAATCCCGGAGTTGCCCAAACGCGGCTATTAAGAAACAATCCTTATTTATACCATGTAAAATATCAAATACCGCTTTTAAATATAAACACAAAAATTAAAACAGAAAATATTACATCGTGTTACCAAATCATTTAGAAATATTCGCACCTTTACCACGCTCTACTAATTTACACGATTTCTTACATAAATTACAATCATTACCATATTATATACACCAATTATCACATTACTAAACAAATCCATCAATGTAAAAGTCATGAAACAACATTACACTAATTAAACGGAATCTCACAAAAAAATAACATGTATCAAGTTATCAATTAACTAGTTGTTTCGCGCGCCTTCGCTTCCGTAGCAAAGAGTTATATAGCTTCACTGAGTTGAAGATGTAGCATTCGAATTGTGAACTAATTTTTGAAATCGGTGCAGTCGTTTTTGTGTGAAACTAAGACAAGCGTACACAAATATTTCCTCTTTATAATATGCGTAAAGATTGTTCGTTTAGATGTGTTTAAAGTCTTTATAATTTGCACATTTTAGAAAAATAGACTTTTTATGAATACATGTTAAAACAAACAAATCACACCCTTATAATAATGACCCTGAAAATGTCTTTTATTACCTATAATTAAAATTATATTAAACAGCATTGACATTATAAAAGCATGTAGTTTTTATTAAAATATATTATGGTACTGTTGTATTCTAAAAATAATTACTTTAAAATTACAACAGAAGTTAAAATACTGATCACATTAAAATTTCAATTTCATTTCATTTCACAATTAAAATAGATCGTTAAAAGTCACATCACACATCAAAGATTAGATAACTTTGTAGAATTGATATTTAGCACTTTATAACCACCAATAAAAGTATCAACATTGATGAATATAAACATTAACAAAGCTATACTATAATTAAAGGCGTGTTTTGATACTTGTTACGTACGATTACGAGCGTTTAAAGAAGTTAAAAGATCTAGAAGATAAACTATTCAGGGATTCGATTACATTCGTTTGACTAAGGAGCGGGGTATTAGCGCCACCTGCTGCATCAAAGTGGAACTAATGAGGTGTACCGACCGTCTTGAGCTTGCTTGGATAGAGATTTCACGTGCATTTTGATTTTTATATTGTTAGTTAATATTTTAAGATCGATCCAGATTTATTTGTGATATTTATACAACGCAAAATGGCTTTTGACGTGCCTATTCAACAAAATGTAACAACCAATTTATATGTAACTTATCTTGTAGTAAATTTTAAGTTGTATCTTACTGTTATTCTTGAAATTCCTTATGAGCAATAAAACATTTTTTTATCTATATAGTTTTAGTACTTGTAATTTGTTTGTGTTTGATACATTGTTTCCATTGATAAAAAACTTTTAAAATAAACCAGGAGAATTTCTAACACTAACATTATTTTAAATATTGATAATAACAAAAATTAACAATTTTACGTACGTACATCACGACACAATTTCCACAAAACAAACGACAATTTTATATTCCATTAAGGTTTCTGAAATGAATGAAACAGGAGTTAGTATTATCCATTCGTTGGCAACATGAATTCGTTTGAGGCAAGTGCTTAGCTTTGAGTTTACCACTGAAAACTGTTTTTTCAACTCGTACATTCTATGTTTGCGTAGTTGTGTAGTGATGTAATTTTTCTTTGTGGATTTAATACGCTGCATACAAACGTTTAAAACATAACTGGTTTGTTAAAGTAAAAAAATAGATATGTTATACTAAACTTACAAACAAATATTGTGTGCCAAATTAGTAGTATATAAATCGTAGTGACGATTCAAAATTTGTTTCCAACAGTTTGAAAATTCAATAAAGTTAATTTAAACAATGTTGAAAATTGATTCATTTATAAGATTTAAAATATACATTTATAACCAGATACCTTAACAAATTGTTCTTACAATTATTACGGTGAAATAACGTCATAATTTCAACAAAACAAACGATGTAACTATGCGACGGTTTAATATTCCATCAAAAGGTTTTGGAGATTGAATGAAACAGGAGTTAGCATTATCCATTCATTTGCAATGAATTCATTTGAGAATGCTTAGGTTTTACTGGAAACTGCTTTTTCAACTCATTCATGTTACATACGCATTTGTGGATAAATCCTTTAAGTTTTTAATGTTCTTTTGTGCGTAGTTTAATCCAATGTTTCAAATGCTAGTATTAGTATCATTATTTCTATTTTAATCAGACAGGCGTCATAGTTTCGCTTATAATGAACATTCACCAAGTCTGGGTATATGACAACAATCACCGGTGAATGTCCGAAATGACTGCAAAAAAATAAATAACGATCATTTGCGATCTTGGTGAATCTTAGAAGACTCCGGTGTATCTTAACATACGCAGCATTTCAGACATCCACGGTAACATATACAAGACACAGATAACTGAAAACGCTTGTTATAAACCAATCATGCATGGATGATATCAAGTTTTGATTCAGTCGTCGTTCATGTACTAGATAAGATTTTCTTAAGATTTAAAATAGTATTAGGAAGGCCTTTCCCCAGCAGTGGGACATACATCCCCAAAATTAATAATAATAATATCACTACCATTTTACTAGAAAACAGAAGACATAAATAATTCAATTGTATACAAAATTATACCAAAATAAAATTCATATCTCATAAAATTAGTTCCGTTCTGATTTATTAAAAATAATTAAAAGAGATTAACAAAAGTTGAAAGTTACACGAAAAGCTGACCTTTTAATTGTAATATATTAAAGAAATTGCATAATGATTTTGATAAACATGATGAATAGCAAAGAGCGTGTTTATTTCCCACAGCCGGAAAAAATATTAAGACCATAGACCTTAAAGTTATAGAGCTGTCAAGATAATTTGATAAGAGTTATGAATAAACAGTAGCATCGCGTCGGGAATCCATGAGGAATAACTACACTGATGTAACTACATCCGACAAAATTCTTATTATTGAATAGTTTAGTCAGTTAAGTAATTTTGTTGAATAATATATGCTTTACTTTTAAATTTAAATTCTTATTGTTTATTTATGTTCATTATTTTAAGTCTTTTATTGTACTTATACTTGTTTCAGAAGTTTCTCTATTTTCTTAGTACATATAGTTCCTTAGAACTACAATCAGCAAACAAGTCGTAGCAAATCAAAACAAAAATAAGACATTAATTCAAACAGTCTGTCTATACATTCTGAGATCTACAGCTAATTATATTAATTAGAAACGGGTACAGTAACTGGATACCGGAGATAAGCACAAAGAGGCCGGCGATCGTCCGATAACGTCCGATGGGCCGATCGTCCGTGATGCATCATATTTGTAGCTGATGTAGTGAGGGATATACGTTTAACGGATTTAAACTTTGTTTTATTGCTGATTTTGTCGTTTTGGCATTTTAATATTGGTAAACAAATTTTTACAAACTATAAATTATTAAAAAAGGTATATTAATAATCTATTTTAAGTAGATAATATAAACTAAATATAGTCCGATAACACTGATTATTGCTGATTTGTTTTGCATCGTTTTTGGCATTTTAATTTTGGTATAAGATTTTTTTTGGTACAAAGTAAAAATTATTAAAAAAGGAATATTAAATATTAATAATCTACCATATTTTAAGTAGGTAATATAAACTAAATATCGTCCGATAACGTCCGATGGGCCGATCGTCCGTGATGCATCATATTTGTGGCTGATGTAGTGAGGGATATACGTTTAACGGATTTAAACTTTGTTTTTATTGCTGATTTAGTCGTTTTAGCATTTTAATATTGGTAAATATTTTTTTTACAAACTATAAATTATTAAAAAAGGTATATTAATAATCTACCATATTTTAAGTAAATAATATAAACTAAATATCGTCCGATAACACTGATTATTGCTGATTTGTTTTGCATCGTTTTTGACATTTTGATTTTGGTATAAGATGTTTTTAATTTTTTTGTTACACTAAAATTATTAAAAAAGAAATATTAATAATCTACCATATTTTAAGTAGGTAATTTAAACTAAATATCGTCCGATAACGTCCGATGGGCCGATCGTCCGTGATGCATCATATTTGTAGTGAGAGATATACGTTTAACAGATTTAAACTTTGTTTTTATTGCGCATTTGTTTTGCATCGTTTTTGGCATTTTAATTTTGGTAAATAAAATGTTTTTATTTTTTTGTTACAAGCTAAAAAAATATGTCTACTTATAAAAGGGAATATTAATTACCTACGTTTTAACTTACTAATTTAAGTAGGTAATATATATTATAAACTAAATATCACAATTTTATAAAAAAACACAGCACACAAATAAAATTTAATTCATTAAAAATTTAAATGCATTATAGATCAATAAAAAATTAAATGTGCCAGTATAAAAACATACCATAAATATTTTTCTAATTAATATATAGTATTTTTCTAATTAGTATATAGTACCAAAGACACGACCAAAAAGAAATAGAAAAAAAAAACTTTCAATCCAATTAACCTCAAATTAATCAAAAAAAAATGGTCAAGTACACCACATACCCCATTACTGTCCATTCACGACCTAGACTCAAAGGCCCCTAGCCCCTTGTGCCCCATTGTGACGTCCCCGAAAGGGGAACGAAATATCAAAGTCACCCGATCAACTTGAAAAGATCAAATAATGTAAGAGTACCTGTTACTTTTGATGCCTTTACGTCTCGGGAGGTTTTTTGATGTGGCTTATATTTGGAATATTAATGCTATTTTAGACTTTGCTGCTTGTAATGTCAAAGACTTCCTACGTGACATCTTACGATAGATTTTTATAGTTTGCTCTTTTTAATTGGAACTTCAGTTTACAAAAATCATGAAATTTTATATAAAATCGGTAAACAGAGAATGTTGTAAAAATAAACGTAAAAATAAATTAATATTGAATTGCCGAAACACGGTATAAAAAGGTAATATTTTTTTATAAATGATCTACGTGTAAATCAGCGATTTTTTAATAATTTATTTAATATAGATGTCAAATACATTACAATACAATAAATTACAACCTGCAGTCATGTAAAGTCTAATGTCTAGTAAATATTGAGTCAACAATAGTAATTAACAATATTTGTACCGCAGAACAAATTACTCACTAACATGTCACAATTGAACTGCATATTAACGGTACATACACACTTCCAATGACCTACACATCACATTCAAACGATTGACAAGCGACTACCGTTCAGTTGCTACAAACTGGGTGGTACCACTATCTCCCATCTCTTCATTACGACCATCGATCATTATCGGTTCACGAACCGAAACTATTTCTACTATGCAACAATAGATGGCGTTCCCCGCGATTCAGCATCATCATCCACCAATTAGCATCCCCCCTTCTCGCGCTACGAGCGAGAGCGCATATCAAAAGACTTGATTGTAATTGATGATGCGATTGTCTAAGCTTTGAGGTCAATAAATAATCTCTCTTTGCAGGTCACGGAGTTCGAGCGAAATCGTAATTAGTATAGCGATAGTGACATTGATTAAAGTTTAGTGTTGAAGTAATGCGAGTGTATATAAAATAGTAGGAGTATAGCGTCACGCTAGGATAGTGCCGCGTAGATTGCGTCACGCTAGGGAAGTGCCGCGCTAGGGTGGTGCCGCGCTAGGGCTGTGCCACGCTAGGGCCACGATAGGGCTGTGCGAGGCAGGGAGCTTCGCGAGGGTGGCGCTTCACGGGGGCTGGGGCCGGGCTGCGCCTGCGCCCGCGCACGCCGCCACCACGCTGGTGGGGGGGCTGGTCGCGCCGCCGCGGGAACCCACCACGGCGGCAGAGGCCTTTTGGAAAATGCCACATAAAGGTATACACTTTTTCATTATTTTTATTCTTATTTAATTATCTTAGCATAATAAATTTTATCTCTAAGAATAATAATTCTTCTATTTATTGTGCAAGTGTTTTGAGTTGCGACTGTGTTTTTCGAAGCCATAATTTTTTCTTCTTTTTTGATTTTGTTTATTATATTAAGACAGTTAATAATGCTTTTAAATTTAATCTATGCAATTGGATAAATTCAACTACGTACAACATTTCGATGCTTATAACATATTTTTACAACTAAATTTTATGATTAAGCTAAACAAATAAGTTTTATGTTTTTATGATTTTAGACGCCAATATTCACAATATTATGTTAGAAGATTTGATAACTCTCTCTAAGGTTAACTATTTAAATTTATTAATATTCAAATTTCAGATAAATCCATTTTTAAAATTACTTTTTAATCATTACAAAAATCGCAATAATGTCCAATTAAAAACACTTTAACGGAATCAAGAAGCCGCGCCGCTAACCGTAAAGTTGGTCACTAACAAGACGGCAAGTCGCTAACTTCACAATAGTTCGTAACTTAGCTACAACTTCAGGACCTATTACTACATAGTTAAGTGGTCACTTTATGCCCTTTTATTAGTGTCGAGTGTTCAAGTTAGACTGGATGTTAGGTGTAGACTTGTACTAGCTTGTGTCGGCGACTTTGTCTGCGGAAACTTTGTAATTTCGAAACAAGATGACTAACTATCGAACAAGGTCCAATCAATAGGAAAAGACGTAGTATTTTAAACATCGAAGCAAATAATATTAAGAATATATTAACAATGTTTGCCGTAGGTTTGAGGTTTTTTGATAATTTCTAAAAAATATATTTCTGGGCCTTTTTAAAATAAATAATGCATAATATATTAGAAGTGCGTTAAGAGTTTAAATTCTTTTTATTCCTGGGCAATTTACATAGATAAAAATAAAAATTTTGCAGAACTTAAATTCGGTGAAATTAAACGGAAGACAATGAATAACGCAATTACATTATTTACATGCCAATTTCACTACAAACCACAATAATTAAAACCGGTATCGATACATAATAAATTAAAAATCGGTGTTAATGAAATACCGGTATTTCGTAATGTCCCAAAATAACACGCTTATTCTAGTGAGCTAAACCGAGCATACTGTATTCGCGTCACATTAACCCTAGATAGAGACAAATAGAGCGGAAAATGACCGGTAAGAGGGAGATAAACAGCGTTTTCTTTGTTGCGACGTTAAAGTAATTTTAATGATTAAGTGCCGTCTGCGTCTAGCTCGGGTTACGGTAAATTTTAAACCTAAAGTTTGTAACAAAATAGGTTATTCGGTTACTTACTAAATATAAAGAAAAAGTATATGTATTATAATTAAAAGGTAAGCTTAACTGTATTATTCAATAAAAACGGAAATAATATATAAATAATACATATTTAATACTTATACATATTATAGAATATTTTTTTACGTAAAAAAATATTATTTTAAAGTAAAATGTTGTTTTTCGGTTATCGATCTTAAATCTTATTTAAAAAGATGGATTATGATAAGTGTGAACGGATGATCTCTGAAACAGTTAAGTTTTTACCACATTGTTTAAGTAACAATGCAAGTGCTTAAAATTACGGTTACTGTTTCGTTAATTGTCAATTTTAATAAGTTTTTTTACGCGTTACACGATCTTAATCTTTTTCAATATAGGATTTTTGGCGCCACCTGATTATATGTCCTTAATAAAAAAGGTTGTCTGGAAGAAATTGCTGCTTATCAATAAGCCCACTTTTCGTACACTTGTGTTAATGGTAAATTACTAATTGTTTATCCTTACTGTTGTGTACAATAAATTTTAATCTACACTAATAAGGATGAAACCTTTGTTTGTTTGTTAATGAATAGGTCAAAAACTACAGGACCGATTATAAAAATTCTTTCACCATTCGAAATCTACATTATCCAGGAGTAATTGGCTATATAAAATTATGCTACGGGAGCGAAGCCGCGCGTTTTTCATTATCCAGTAATGTGTTGAAAAATATGTAATTTTTACATTTAAAAATTTTTATTTCCTTTTAGTTTAAATTATGATATAATAAAATGACCGTAAAATAGAACGAAATTGTTACGGTTTCAATAAAACTCATACATCAAAAAGCTTTTAGACAAAAATGTCAACTTACTATTCTGCTTACCATTTGTCACTTTTGCCTGGCCGTGGTTGGCGATCGACATAAATAATGTCATGTCAATAAATGATACACTATAAAATATTTGCTACTGATGTTTGTTTATAGGTGTAAAATATAGTTTTTTAAGTTCTGCGAATTAATATTTAGGTATAATAATGTAATAGTAATAAATAGCTTTATAATATAATATGCGTATATTACATTACATTACATTTAGGTATATGAGAACATTATTATGCGAATAGATTTACAGATTTTGCAACTTTTTAAAATGACTAGGTTTTTTATAGGTATTAATTATGAGATCTTATGTTTTTCTCCACCATAAAATTTTAGATCTATAAATGATCAATCGGGCTCGCAAATTAAAGTGCTAAATAGCAAATATATTTTAAGTTACTGAAAATACGCGTCAAAAGTAAAAGTTAATATATTTTTCATAAGTTATAATAACACATTGGAAAAAGTAAGAAAAAACTTCAGTTGTAATGGTCAATTCAGCGCGTAAATTCGTAAAAAATATTGAAAATTCGTGCCATTTTGCTATCACATTTTTTTAAATGTCACTCTACTAGTTTTATTATTAAATAGATACCCGTAAATAATAATACATTAACACATAATTATAGCAACCCTTACTGGAGTGCATCCAACATGGCGTTTATCTATACAATTAGTTCCCCCACAGATAATTCAGAAACAGATACAAGTGGGGCACGTCTTCGCCAGGTGCGCGACAACCCTTATGTATTTACTATGTATATGATTAAAGTTTAATATAAGCGATGATGTTTTTTGTGGGATAAGCGATTACTTTTGAAACAATATCGCTTTTGTTCGGAAGCTAGTGACAAAATAAAGCGCTCTTCGCTTCCATATAATTAGAAGAATTGTTGACATTTAAAAAAGTATATATATATAGTAAGTAAAGTATGACACATAAATAAAAAAATTCATTCATATTTTAAACCAGTTGACAAAAATATAATATAGCCTACTCTTGTATAAAGTAAACCAAAAATACATGCCTTTCATCTTTACTGAAATTTTAATATCATTTAAATAATTTTGACAAATCCATCCAATCAATTTCCTAAATCCCAATTTTGTCTTTAATAAATATAAATCAGAAACAAGTTTGTTTTTACTATTTAAAAAATAGACAAGACTCCACCATGTTGATAAATTGAGCTTTCTATATGCCAGTTATTTCGTTAGCTGTAAATTCAACACGTCACAGGATCAACATGTCAGTTTTTTGAATAAAAATTTTAAAAGCATTGCGTTAGATGCAGTATTTTTATGAAAATTTGCGGGTTCTAAAGTATACTTTGTTATTATTTATGTAAAAACTATCGATGTTACGATATTTTCTGAAGTTCAAAGTTTAGACTCACGGAATCTGTCAATTGTGAATCTGTGAATTTTTAAATATCAAAATTGAGGTGGACAAAACTGGCAAACTTCATACTTTTCAAGGTCATTTAACTTTTTATTTACAAAAAAAAACTTCATTTATACGTTTAAAAAGTACTTTAATTGATAATACTCGCGTTAAAACAAACCCAAGAAAATACAATATTCCTATCAACAAAAATCGAATTACGGAATTCCTTCACAATTACTAAATTTCATCAAAAATTATATATTTTCATGAATAAATGTTATTCTTATGAACAAAAAACGCGCAAAGGTTAAAATTCGCGTCCACAAATTTCATACGACAGTGTGAGCTTAATATAAAAAATCAACTACAACTACACATAAATTTATAGTCGCGACCATAAAAACGGGGATTAAAAATAAATCGCTCGAATAAATTGCACCTCTGAAATTAAAACGCTCCCTCACGAGCACTCGCGACAGTGGGTGTGAGGATGGGATGTGTTATAGGCGGACGCGATAAGCGGTAGCGGGCTTCATCAAACGATCTCATTGTACTATATGTTATCCGTTCAAGTAAAACTGTTTCACCCGGGATGTGTAAAGGATGTGTGCATATTGAATTATATTAATTATTAGCGACAGGAATTGAATATAATATTGAATATAATTTGAAAGTTACGCATTTATAAAGCACCTTTGATATAAAGAACATAAATTTTGGTACTTATCAATTAATTTTTTCATTCATGAATTAATGCTTTCGTCGCTCTTAATAATAACTATTCGTAGCTTCTACACTTTTTTTCTAAATTTCTAAAATGCGTCAGGCATTTTCCTTCTAATCTAATTTTATAGTTGAATCTTTCCCGCTTTCTCCTCTAACTTAAACCCCGCATACCAACTTACCCCACCGATTGTCCATTGTTCTTTTAACAGTCGTCTGCTTGTTAGGCCGGCAGTCGTTGACGCTTGACGAAAGGTGAGCGTTATTTATAACGAGTTTTGGCGCGAAATCGCTTTAATTGGACCCATAATTAATATCGAAGGGTTTAATCTTTAATTAGAGTGCATATTCCGTCTGCTTAATGTCATTAACAAATATTAAATTTAAATAGTTTGAGAATGAACACGAGTTACGTAAAAATATTAAAGAAAAAAAAAGTGATTACAAAAAAGAAATTATAAATAAAGAATACATAGAACGATGATTGTAGTTTATTACAGAGTTATTATTAAAGAAATTGAGAAAGCATGTTTTGTTATTTTAAGACATCGAGTAAATTACATCTTTTATTCGCAAACAAAGATTCCAAAATATTTTTGACGTACATACGTAACTGCCCACAAAGAATTAGCTACGACGACTATCATCGTCAAAAAATCGTATTACAAATCAATCACTGAAATTAGATTATTGCATTCAAGACCACAGGGCTAAATTACGAGCACACTCGTATTGTTTCGCCCCACCCATGACGTAATCAGGGCCCTCGCCCACAAATTGCATCCAATTG
The DNA here is from genome assembly GCA_001586405.1 of Phoebis sennae. Taxonomy (NCBI): domain Eukaryota; kingdom Metazoa; phylum Arthropoda; class Insecta; order Lepidoptera; family Pieridae; genus Phoebis; species Phoebis sennae. The sequence goes on along the minus strand of LQNK01001621.1, from coordinate 145,477 downwards.
TTCACTTTTTAGGGAATGTAAGGGGTAAAATTATCTGTTAGGCGCTTGATCGCATTTGTTCATTGAGAATAACTGGCGCGGAATCGCTGGCGGTTGTCATTTGCACCACAAGGCCAGATGTTTGGGACACAAGGTTTGCAGTTGATTTATACAAAAGTTATCTAAATATTTAGTAGAGTTAATCGAAATTCCTAATCGGACTGGCTTCCATACAAATATTTTTTTTTATTCAATGCGATTAATTTGAACTATAGGTATAAGTATGTGTATATCTTTAGCAATTTCAAAAATATTAACTGTATATTTATTAAATGACATGTACATTGGGAGGAAGCTATTTTTTTATCGTGTAAATATCTAATACCTTCCAAAAAACGTACTTTGTAAATCATCATTTTATTTTTTACCATCGCTTTTGAAAACCTCAAGAGCTTTACGTACAATGGAAAATTAAAAAAACTAATAAAATACACTTTTTAACCCGTATGCTCTGAAGACACAAAGGATTCTGCAAATCTTCAAAGATTAGATAATAATTTGCGGTCTATCTACCCTTTTTTGGGCAGACGTTAAAGCGGATTATTTTTTTAACGCGTTATATTTTTTAAAACAGGTAGTGGAGCAAAAAGTTTCGCTATAAAACCTCTCGAATTTTGAATCTATGAAGCCACTTGAGAAAATTGCATTCGCCGAAGGAATATGAAATAAAGAAGGGTTCGGATATAAATTGAAAACGTATCGAAAAATCCAATCTGGGATTAGGGATTACTATGAGTAAAAACTATGTTATTATAAGTGAGTTTTTTCATAAATACGCTGGTTGTGTGAATAAAGAGGCTTTATATCAATGTTATTGAAATACTTTCGACTGCCGAGCTATTTTCTTATTTTATTTTAATGAAATATTATTGCTGGAAAATGAATAGTCCAGTTCATTAAATGAAAAACATTTTGCTTATTTCGGAATTTTTTGAAAATCTAAAATCATTAGATTATTTGCCTTGAACTTAAATGGCAACAGTCTTAGAGTAGAGCTACAATGTTTATAAAACACATTGTTTACATCGTTTTCCAGGAATGATGCATTATACGTAGCTTACAAATTTTGCATAACTCGCATCGATTGTGCAATAACTCAATTCGAAGTTATTTTTAAGCCTTTAATTCAATAGCAAATTAAAAATAAATATTCCTGGACGTTTAACATCATCTAGTCCCAATCTAAGCAAAGCTTGTACTATGGAAACTAGATAACTGATAGACTTAAACATATTTTTTTTGTAAATACATACTATAGATAAACTAGCATTCCGTCCGCGGCTTCGCACGCGTGGACTACTACCCTATCTTTCAAGTTGGATCAACCTCCATCGGTGTGTAAAATTTGGTTAAAATCGGTTAAGTTCTTCAGAAGTCCGTCGCAAACAAACACTGTGACACAAAATTTATACATATTAAGATTAAAACCCCTATAAGTAATTAATATTATGACAAAGTTTCTCTTATATATTTATTGTACACAATCATAGATTCACTATCCGTAATTCAGTAGTGGATTACTACACAGATGAGCTGATGCACAGCGCCGCGATGGGGGGAGGGGCGCTCTTCGGCTGTTCCTCCGCCGGTCACAGCGGCATCAACCAGCTGGGGGGGGTGTACGTGAACGGCCGGCCGCTGCCCGACTCCACGCGGCAGAAGATAGTGGAGCTGGCGCACTCGGGCGCCCGGCCGTGCGACATCAGCAGGATCCTCCAGGTCTCCAATGGCTGTGTGTCCAAGATACTCGGCAGGTATGGATGAAACTAGCAGATAAGAAGCGAAGTTGATAAAACAAAGATCGCAACAAGACAGCGTTAACTGTTAATATTTTGTTTTGCTTTATGCTTTATTTATACTAAGAATTGACAAGTAAGCACTTTTTTTTAATGTAAACAATTTTATTTATTTTCATACACCTTTGACTGGATAAATATAGAGAGCATAAAGTTTAACAAAGTTAGCTTCTCATACTAAAATAGGTAGATACTTATAGCTAAGATATTTAATTATTGCTTTTTTACAAAATTTGTTATTTACCTATTCACAATCAACAATCGATCTTAAAATTATACTCGACTGCTATTTATTGCAATTATGTAATTACCTATTTATCGGGATGAAAAAGTAACCACACATGTATTTTAAGTAAGTTACAATTCAAGTATTACCGTTGAATAACCAAAATTAACCTCACCATCTGTCACTAATCCACTAATAATAACGAATTAAACATGTACTCGTACTAAGCACCCATAACAATCCAGCACCGAATAAATGAATTAACACAAAACCTTTTGTGCCCAACAATACCATAAAATCGATTGTCTAAGAAATGATGGAAATCTTGGGGACACGGCAAATTGACAGAGTTCTCATAACGCCTGCTGAGCGTCTAAATACAACAAAGATGTTTAGTTTGACTTAATCAATACAAAAAGTGGTTTACATTCCCATAGTATTGTTTTATTTGACGTGTGCCCCTGTTGAGTGGGAATGGGTGCTGGGGTAACTACGTCGTTGATTGCGATTTTATCGCCTGTCGCTAAGGATTGCTGTGCGATTATTGAATGTGTAATGAATAAATGGGATTTGTTTTTGTTCGTAAGGTTAGTGTTGCAAGTGTGAATTTAAAGCTTTTAATCGGATAGGTCTGTAGTTTCAATATCAGTTTAAAAAACAAGCATTATATTATACTTAAGAAGATGATTTGTGTACACTTACACAATTCTTATATTCATCCTTTTATCCGAGTGTAGAAAAACAAAGGTAGAATGTTTTTCTTATCAAGCGGAAATTGAAAGCATGTGGCTTCCACACATGCTTTTAAATGAGAGAACTTACACTTACATGTAAATCAGTATTTTTTTTCTATCGTTTAGTACCTACTAACCTATTTATAAATGAAGCTGTTATTTCCATGCCCCACGAACTCGATTCATTTCAATAATACAAATTGATGTGAACAAAACGCCAAAAGTCAATCGGGAACAATAAAATAATGCAAAGACGTCAATCAAAGAGCTAGAATTTTTAATACAGGGTGTGCCTTTCAGGGCTGTCCCACGACCGCCCCTAAATAAAAACGAAAATAAAACATTATTTTGTAGTAATTGGCGCCCCTGCGGCGGCGACCGCTTGACGTCGGTAAGAGATCTTGTAGGAAAGTGAATTTGTGTTTTCGCCCTTTGCCCTTAATAATATTTTGTGATATTTGCTCTGGGGCAGCATTTGAGAAGGAGCTTTTTGTAAACAGTCTTAGTTATATCCAATTAAGTTTGTATATCCCATTATATTGTAATCTCGTTAGTGTCGTAAGATCGTTGCTGGCCTGACGGCTTCTTTTTGGCGTTTAATTCCTGAAGAATGACAAACGATTTTCTTCCTAATTATTAGAACCGGTTACATATGTTTTGCAAACATGGCCTTTTGCATTCACTTTTATTTTTAATATGTAAACTTGATCATCCCGTTAGAATGAAGTTGCATTCTAAATGAAATAGGAAAATAAAGTTGGATTCTAAATTAAATCGGAAATGTTTAGAACTGTTCTAATGATATAGGTATTTTAATACATTTATTCAATAGAATGCAAAAAAGTTTGAAAATTGTAATTCATTACAAAACTTCAGTCACAATATCATTTATAGACCGTGAAATGAAGCAACGTCTACTCAATTAACTGTGTCTACAACGATGCATAAGAAAAATAAAAATTGTGATACATGTATTTCCCCCAGTAAATTTACAACAAAAGTGAATTACGAATTATTCTTGTGTATTCCTCGTCCAAACTATCAAACCAAAATCTCGATTACTCGACTCGATTACTGTAATTCTAAATTAATCTATTTTGCAATTGGAGTGCAGAGGGTGATTCCCACACATTCCTATAGGGTAGGACTCTTAGGGCTTATCAAAGACAAGCGGGACTCCTAATTAAAGATCCTACTGCAAAGTATAGGACTTTTTATCCCTTGACCACAATTATTCATATTATATTACAGTCGTCCAAACAACTTTAACCAATCAACTCAATTATGAGACGATAGTTCTAATTTAGCTGCCTTCAATCGCTTGTACAGGGGTGATTCCCACACATTCCTATAGGGTAGGACTCTTAGGGCTTATAAAAGACAAGCATGGTGGTACTCCTAATATAACGGCTTACTGCAAAAGATAGGACTGGTTTTCTATCCTTGGACCATTCCTGTATTTCAGTCGTCCAATCGACATCAACCAATCAACTCCATTATGAGACGATAGTTCTAATTTAGCTGCCTTCAATGTGTGCAGTGTACAGGGGTGATTCCCACACATTCCTATAGGGCTAGGGTTCTTAGGGCTTATAAAGGGCAAGCGTGGCGGGACTCCTAATTAAAGGGCCTCCCGCTGAGGATAAGAATCCGTTTTATCGGACTTACGCGTGAGGGGTTAAAGATTGTAAAGAAATAGTTTTAGGCAATTTTGCGTATGAATTTTTTATAGGTCATACGCGAATTCTATGAATAAATTATAACAGTTCACACACAATGACATGTTTCTTTATATGTTAGTGTATATTTTTGTCAATTTTCCTATTAAATTAAGTACAATCACACTAGATTACATATTGTAATCTAGTGTGATTGTACTAAATTTGGCATTGTTTTTTTAACAATTTTACAGTACATAAAATTTACGATTAATATTTTTACGTAAAACTTTAGTATTTCCCAATCATACTTCTTAAACTTCATGTGAGATTTATGCCTACGCAAAATAGTATATAAATTTACAATCAATTTCGCAGCAATGATTTCAACTGTACCCAAATCCAGTGGCTAAATAGATTTTAACCACTCGAAACGCAATCTCGATCAGGAACCCTATCTACCCCCCTGTGATAATATACACTTTGGACTCTATAAATTATTCCACTATAATAAACTGTTACCTAAAAGTAAATAGGTAATTATTTTTCTTAAGTAGAATTTACACTTTACCAACATTTTTTTACAAATTTTCATGTGGGTGTAGTACACCCGAAATATACATAAATCAAAACTAATGTTGCATTTAAGCCATATAATTGTTTTAAATAAGAAATACATACTCTTCCATTACAATTACTATGTATTTTCATATGGCCAGAATAAAAATAAGTTAAAAGGAATTGCAACAATAATTTTCACAAAAACCGGTGGCTAAATAGATTGTAACCACTTGAAACGCAATCTCGATCAGATGGCCTATCTGCCCCCCTGCGATGTTATACGCTTTTGATAGCACTCATTATTCCAATGTCATTGACTAAAATCTTTACCTTTTATTAAAGAAATTATAAAATTATTGGTTCAAAGTAGAATTAACATTGTAGCAATTATATAACCATCATACGGGTGTGCTAAACCCGAAATAAAAATCAGTTAAAAGACCTCACGCTTGAGACATTTATTATATACAGTATTTAAATTACAATTAGATACACTGTCTCTTCTTGCTTTTTCTTCTTTCACCCGAAAAATTTAAAAGAAATTGCAACAATAATTTTCACAAAAACCGGTGGCTAAACAGATTGTAACCACTCGAAACGCAATCTCGATCAGATTGCCTATCTGCCCCCCTGCGATCTTATACGCTTTTGATAGCACTCATTATTGCAATGTAATTGACTAAACCTTTTTGTTAATGGACTTTCAACGGATTTTAACAACCATTCCTAAAGGTTTCTTTATAAAGAAAATAGTACAAAACATACAATTTTTTGTTTTATAAACTATAATATTACTATTTTTCATTATTTTATGCTAGATAAATAATACACAAAAGTGAATTACAATTTTTACTTGACTTCGTATTGATATAGTAATTATTTTGTTTTTTCTCTGTTTTACGAACGAATACTAAATATTTCAAAATAAAGACTGCTTCCATATCTTATAGTAAAAGAACTCAATATTACATATAGAAATGGGTAAGAAGAGTTAGTCTCAATTTAGTCATCAACAAATTCTTTTGAATTTCAAGATTGAATTCTTCCCGCCATTTTTGCCAAGGTCACCGACCTCAATCTTAAGTTCTATTTACAAAACGCACTCGCGACCCTATTCCGAGTCTCGCCCGAAGCGAAAACGATTACAAATCGCTACAGGCTCACTCTTCAACGTAATAACCTCGTAATAGTCCTCCACAATGGCTAAGTAAACATATCGACAGATGACATGATTTTTATCCGATAGTGTTTGTTTGAGGGTGACGTTACCTATTGATGACAGTAACGGTTTTACGGTTAGGAATAACAATTTACTTTTTTCTGTCAAGCTTTTAGTTACTATCTTTTTATATTATTTGTTGATGATCATTTTTTGTTTTTTTTTCTCTTAACAAATGTAATAATGTTTGCAATCTCTATGTTTCTACAACTTATTAAATCTTTCAGAGTGTGTACTTGATTTATTATGTAAATCTCATAATTATTAGTATTATAACAAGATAATAAAATTTTACAATAACTAGATAACGGTAAAAGAACCTCCTCACAAAAAAATATATAAATAAATTATTGTTACTATAAATACATTCTGAAAAATTGATAATAATAATTGCTATCCGCACCACATCCTCCAAATCACATTACAAAGCCTACCAAAAATATTTATCGACAATAGTATCTTAACGTCCTAAATATCGACACATGTCGATGACAACAATGGCATTCGAGTACATCCGATACCAGAATAAGACTGTTGGCTACATTCTTATGTCATTGGGATAAGGTTGCTTTTCGTTTGTTTTTTGGTAAAATAACTTTGTATCTGTTGGTATAGGTACTTATGTAGGGTTGCCTCTCTCCTACTCGCTACTCGCACTTAAATTACGTTATTTCGCGTAATTGTATGCTTTAAGTACAATCTGGTAGGCGAAAATACTATATTTCCGTGAAGAATCAATTGGTTAGGAGCCGAATATTTACAATTTTATACTAGGAATCTGACATATCGCACTATCTTTGACACTGTAACTTTTTCTTACTATACCTTTATAGTACACAAAGTTGGCAACCCTACGACTGATAGCAAAATATAATTTTGGGCTATGTTTTTATGTCATGCTCAGAAGGTTGTTTTTCGCTTGATTTTGTTATAATAATTTTGTCTGTTTGTATAGGTACTCGAAGGGGATAGTTTGAGATTACGTCGGTAATTGTGCGCTAATGCTGTTCTAGTGGGAAGCTGTTGAAATGTGCAGTTTATTTTATTGCATACGATTTCGATTAAATTTATTCGGTACCTTCTCAAATTTTACACCGGGGTTTTAATCGTGTTATCGAGAATTTTAGGTTTATATATTTTTAATAACTTATAGCTTTTGCATAGTTCGAAAAAAATATATGAAAAATATTTTTGAAATGCAGAAATGTTTTTATTTTCCCCGAGAAAGCTATATGATCGCCTTACAAAACCTATGATTGTGATCATACGATAAACCTATATTGTATAAGTCAAAAGAGATCAATAATGTATTAAATGGGTATAATTTCTATCAGGTACGAGATGGGGTCGATCATACCCCGTGCCATCGGTTCTGAACCACCACTGGCCTTAAGGTTGACAACAATTTTATTCATTACTAATCAAATAACTAAATTTAGGGACGCATGGACCGATTTGTTAGTAAATCGGCCGATTTGCGTACTAACAATATTCCATAAAAACAGCAAAAATAAATCGGCCAAATAAAATCGGTACATGCGTTCCAAAGCTAAGTTCATACTGTTGTTTTCGCCAGGTATTACGAGACCGGGTCTATCAAACCCCGGGCGATTGGGGGTTCGAAACCTCGGGTCGCCACCACCCCAGTGGTGCAGAAGATCGCTGACTACAAGAGGGAGTGCCCTTCGATCTTCGCCTGGGAGATCCGGGACCGCCTGCTCAGTGAAAATGTGTGCAATAACGACAATATTCCTAGTGTGAGTACCTTTTATTTATTTATCTGTCTGTATGTATGTATCTTCACGCCTAAATCACAGAACCGATTTAAATGAAATTTTGTACAAATATAGTTTGAAGCCCGAGAAAGGATATAGTATATACTTTTTATCTCTCAAATCCCATGGAAAGAGGATACGCAGGTGAAATGTATGAATGTACGAAACCGCTGGGTACAGCTAGTTTTTCATAAGAAAAAGTAATAATACATAGCAAATTTCATAATAATATAGTAGGCAGAAGAAAACGTATAGTCAATATGAAAAATTGTATATTACGAATTGTAATACAATATTTATCTTCTTTAATAAGAGTAACTTGACATACAAATTATACGTTGCAAATCTCATCAAACGAAAATAAAGTTTATAATCAAATACAAGAAAACATCCATAGTATTAGAACATGAATAGGAATCGAATAAAAAGTTAAGTTTGAATACAACTTCATGTTTTTATCTTTCTCAAACACGCCTTTCAAATGCAATTTTATCTATGTCACGATAAGTGTCCAGTCTCAATGCATTCAGATGTCGATTCATAATTAACTTAACGTATTGCTTTTATTACGAATAAATATTTTGAAGCGCATCTTACAAAATCACCTTTCCACTTCAATACATCGGCCAATTGAAAACTGTCAAAACACGATGATTTTAATTAAATCTCTGGCTATTGTACCGCCCTTCAAATAAGCCGGTCAGATTCTTAACAATGTGCCTTTTAATCCAATTTTGCGACATAAAATTTCTGGTTACGAGCATATGTTTGTATGGTATTGGTATTTCGGCGCGGGTCCATTGTCCCTTTGAATGCTGACCGTTCTATACGCAGCCTTATAATTCCGAAGTTTTTGCTAGCTATACAAATCGATGTGTATTATAAAGAAGAGTTCATAAATTCACGATGACAGCCGTTTTATTTGACAAATAAATTGCGAAGTTAATAAAGGTGAATGTGTTTCTTTCATAAGTATCGCTTGAAAAGAAAAAATGGATTGTAGTCCCTTAGACTCTTTAGGCTATTAATTTTCTGCATGTATATTTTAATATTAAAATAAGTGTTTAATTTTCAATATGAGAAGATAGTGCGAATTTTGGTCTTCTCTTTAATAGTAATTTCAATCCAAATATTTAAAATGAGATATTTATTTATATAAGCAGCGAGATTGTTTTTATAAACAATCGTAAACCAGCTGTTACTGCCTACATTCATACAAATACGTTACAACTTACATCGGCGTACAAAAACAAAAACAACAGTGGTACTATTACAAACACAACATCAACAAACTAATTTGTACCAAAACACTTCAATACAAAACCGTCACCCGCTGCGACCAACCTTCGGCACGAGAGAGAGAAATTACAAAAAATTACAATATCACATTTTTTGCACGGCAGATGTCCCGGTGTCTCTTTCGATTAGCCTTGCGTCGGGGCACGACTTTATTCCGAGTTTTTCGTATATCAGCTTGCTTTATCGGGTTATTAAAATCGATGTACCATTTTTGTCGGTCATTTTTGAAGATAATCTTGATGAGGAAAGGATGCGTTCGTCTCTGTTGATTTTATAGCTAAATTTCTTTGTTACATGATCAATTTAAACATTTATTTCTTCAAAATCGATGATCTAAAATTTTTAAATTGGAATATATTTTAGTTTAAACGGAGAATCTACCAATACGATATATTATTCATTGTAATATAGTATTTTTTACTAGTAGACAAAATGTATAAAGTTGTGGACTTGTGGATATAAACAACATAAACAAAAATAAACAGTCGCTAAGGTAAATGAATATCTCAAAAGTTTTATAGTAAAAATTCATGTATCAACAAATTTGCAATATTAATGTGTGTTTAAACGAAGCTGTAATACTAAATCAAAGACCCACACATCCACACATAAATGATAATATCCCGTATAAAGCTATTACAAAACCACACCTCTACAATAATTCGTAACGAGTAAAATTGTAGGCAGCCCTCGAAGATTCGGCGGCAAAGGGGCTATTTTTATCTACGCACCCGCCCGGTCGGGTAGACTTAGAATAAATAAATAGATGCATTTACACGTACGTCAGAAAGAGATAGGTATTTATTGTCAGCTGCGTTTCGTCATAACGGTCGAATGGGCGTGATGCTTCTTACCAACTGCGAGCGGACAAAAATAGCGAATCGATTGTGGCGCGGCGGAAGAGTGGCGTATGTTACCTCTTTGATTTAACTGTAGCGAGGTAATGTTTTTCATGTCTGTAGTGCAAAAAATATATATTTTAATAAAATATATACTTATTGTATGTAGTTATTACGCGATTATATTTTAAGGTATATCCATTGTTACATATTTAATGTTGTCTTGGATTTATAAGAAAAAATTGTATCATTAAAATTACTGCAAGTTTCACTTTCAAAATAATGTAGTAGTATTATAAAATAGTCTAGTAGATAAATCGATAAAAAATTCAAAACAATAAATTCATATCCAGAATACAGGAAGTTTAAATAATATCACAAACTCTTATTAAGTATTCATTTATTTTAATCGTAAACAACGTACTACAGCATCAATTGTTATAAGTCTACTTTTGTAACGACAAAAACAAAAAAATAATAATTTGATGCGAGACCTTCATTGCATTAAACTCATTGAAGTGAAAACATACGTCATTTTTCTTCCCGCGTTCCGCACTATAATGCCACGTTTCACGCGTGAGTGCACAGAACATCTGTCGTCCCGCTCACACCCATGGTAATTCTTCATAAGTAACCGTCGAGTTGTTTTCCCCTCTCGGTCGCTGGATTAACGTCAACTGCTTATGGCAGGGGTTCCCAATCTTTTTCAGACCACGGCTGTACTAGTTATATCTTAGGCGCCCTAGTGTCATCGAATGGTAAAGGTACGCACACATTGATATAGTTCACGTTTACGATATCTCGGTATATGTTGGAACAGTTAACACGAAAGTCATCTATTTGAGATACACCTGGGTGTGTGCAAAGCATGTAGTTATGGCAAGTGAAGTACATATGAGAGTTTGACTGTAACTATCTGTTTCGTGGTTCTAGTTTTAAATCAGATTTAACTAAAGCGAGGGTGGGGAGATGGCTTGACTTCCTCGGGCACACAGTTTGGCGACCCCTGGCTTATGGCATAGGAATTGATGGTTAAGTCCAGACTCTAGGAATATTTATGAAAATGGCGGGTGTTTGAAGTATGGTGATGGGCGTTCAGGACGTTACGGAAATGCTACGGGGCGTGCAATTATATTCTATTATTAAATTGAATGCTGTCTTCATTCAATATGACTTTGTCAAGTCTTTGACAATTTCATTATTATAAGGGGCCATAGCTCGATATCGTATATCGGATTTCTGCTTTGTATTGAAAATGCGATCCATACGACACCTACCAGTGGACGCTCAACTTTATATTTAGATTTACATTTCTTTACCTATGTTTTACATTCGTTTTGATCTTTTAGGTTTTAAATACTATTATCAACACCATGCAGACTAGATCTAAGTACATTTTTTAATCCAAAATGGCTCCAATTAGCCTAGTTTAAAAACTTAAAAATTGTATGCCAACTTTAATTTACAAAATACTTCCAACTCGAGTATATCATTCATCCGTGCCTTCATTCTTAATTTCTATATTTCTTTCTTTACTAACATCCATAAATATAGTATTTGTTTGTTTCAACGCGACTACTTTCCATATTAAATAATATACTTTTCTTGATTTTATTAAATCCTTAAATATCATTGGACTAGTCATTTACCTATTTCACACCCTTAAATATGGTATTCCCTTGTTTGTTTTAACGTCCATACTTTCCATATTAAATAAAACCTTTTTTAACGGATTTTATTTAATCCTTAAATATCATTAGACTAGTCGCTATTTACCTATTTCAAACCCTAAAATATGTTATTTTCTTGTGTTTGTTTTAACACCAATACTTTCCATATTAAATAAAATACTTTTTATGTAATCCTTAAATATCATTGGACTAGTTTACCTATTTCACGTAAAACACAAAAATACGGTCGATGCGACACTCGACACCGCCAAAACGCTACCGACCGGCAGTTCGGGGGCTTCGGTGTTACATACACATTCGGCACGCACGTAATTAGATAACTTTAAGACACGTAACGTTTTGGTCCCAGTGTGACATTACCACTAAATAGTGGGAATTAAGGAGACGAATAATATTTAAAAAACTAATAGATACACATACACACATATTACCAGGAAACTGACTTCATTAAATTATCAATAGGTAGAGGTACCATCATGGTGACTATTTATAATAATATCAAACTATAACTTTATTATATCTTAAGGACGACGTTACATTTTGGTCTTGAACGTCACGTTGAGACTGACTTTATTAAATTATCAATAGAAAGAAGTACCATCATGGTGACGATTTACACTAAGTATATCATATTTCGATTCAAAATACGCACGTAATTAGATAACTTTAAGACGTAACGTTTTGGTCCTAGTGTGACATTACCACTAAGTAGTGGGAATAAAGGATACTAAAATTATATTAAATAATCAATAGGTGCTATCATGGTGACGATTTACAATAGGTATATCATATTTCGACTCAAAATTAAAACGCACGTAATTAGATTTCTTTCTTTTCTAGAACTTAAAGACACGTAACATTTTGGTCCCAGTGTGACATTACCACTAAAAAGTGGGAATTAAAGAGACTGCAATAATATTTAATAGTTAATAGATAGACTCCCGCAGAACCATGAACATCATGGTGACGGTTTAGATACAATAAATGAATATCTTTTTCAAAATCATGGTAAACATGTCTATTTTCCAAATCGACCTCTTTCGAGGCGCTTCTGGACCTTTTACTTTTACATAATTAATATAATTTTTTATTTACCACCGATTCAGAAGGCTGTCTCTACTGAGAAGAACCGGCAAGAAACCTTTATTATACTCACTAAAAAAATTAACAGAATACATAGTACAGCTTCAGGTATAATTGGCGTATAATAAGTGTATCAAACTTCGATTCAAAATAAACGCACGTAATAAAATCACTTTAATATGATGTTTTAACATTTTGGTGCCCAGTGTGATATGTTAACATTAAAATATAACATATTTAATTTTTGTAGGTAGCCCTAGAAACCAAATCCTCACTGTAATAGTACCAAAAGCATAATTTCCAGTCTTATTATTATTATTCCTAAATTTTATAAATTTAATGAGTATACCTACATAAAGAACTTCATGGGTGGTCTAACAGTCCATACAATTTCTTATCGCGTTATCTAAAATTGCGATTTACCAGTCATAACGACCCAAAAACCGCGACCAAACTATGCAATCTCAGCCTCCTGAGGGAATACAACCCCCGACGCTTACCGCACCCCAACCGGGAACAGAACCCGGGTCTCCGCGGGTTAAATACGTTAAAATGTTTATAGATAATGCCAATGGAGGTAATAGTAATTCTGAGGGTCGCGACCCTTACGGAATTTTCGCTCAGCATAATAGCAGTGGACGTACGTTTCGGATTCTGAAAAACCATTTTGTCACGTTTATTTGTCTTTTGTTGGCTCCCTTTAGGAAAGGTTTTTTAACGTATATTGTAGAAATGAAGTAGGCAAAAATATACCCGAACAAAACAGTCAGTTTCACAAATTAATTTCACTATATCCCATAGTGGCTAGTATACTTGTAGTCCTAACAAAGTCGTTGTTATTGGCATTTTTAAAAAATAAAAATTCGCGATATTTTTACCACGATTCATTCATTTTGTGGGATTTTAAATCATAATTACTCTACATATAGTTTGACTCATCGAACACCGATGTAAATAAATTCCATTTAGTTTGGTATTTAATATTAATTGTTCTCATATTTTTAAATTAATCATTATAAAGTTAAATAACCTCCACCGCAACATCATTATAAATATTCAAAATCAAAGTCCTTGTTAATTTCACGACCGATTTAGTTTACAGGCCTATCGATAATCTACTAGACAGAATCTAATAGGCGACAGGCCCTTTTGTTCTAACTTGTCACGTCGGACCACCTATATGGGATCTATCACACTATCACTATGATCTATGGCCGTGTCTTGGGGTAATGAGGTGCGCGCGCGCATCTCGGTTTGACACCTGTCAACTGTCACTGTGACGCGGGGACGCCTGCGCGGAGAGGTCTATTATGGCCAGTTTACGTAACTAAGATTTTTCGCTTATCCAATGATCAAAATTAAAAACTGATGTCTTTTGACAATGCCAGTGAACACGTTTTATTTCTTACTAATTAGCGCCCCAATTAAGAGAATAAAAGGAAATTTGTTTGTCACTCGACGCTTACTTTTCACTCACTTTTTATACCCACTCAAGTGTCCTAAGTTAAAACCATAGATAATAAATAGGTAGCATTTTTGTATGCAATGTTTCTTTTTAGTGCTAGAAAAAAATCGATCACCAGGAAAGACTGTCAAATAGTGATGTTCCAAATGTTTTGTTTTGAAGCGTCTTGCAAAAAAATGGAGGTTCCCAATTCTGAGCGTATTTTTTGGTACACTATTTGGGTCGTTGCGTGTTGAAGTGTTGTGTAATTCTATACCTAGCTTGCGAAATTCTGGTACGTCCGTGTCAGTTTAGTCTTTAGTTTCGTCATTGACAAAAAAACATTCTTTTTCAACGTTTAATGTGAAAAAAGTATGTGACAAAGTTTTAAGCATTTTTAAACTATTTCTATCTGATTCATTTTAAATGCTAAACTATTTGATTTATTATCATATACGTCTAATCTCATCTCAATATCTCTAAATCTTGAAGAATAACCACAAATGTATTAAAAATACTATTAAGATTATTTTAAACGCGGTTCATTACACATTGTTTTTAATTTGACGCTTCGAACATTTTACAACGAAAATGGTCACGGGTGTCTGAGATGACAGTTGTCTTCATGCGTGTTTCAAAAATTATGTACCTCCACTTTTAACAAGAAGATGCGTTTAAAATCTTTTGAAAAGTAATTTTATTCAATATGGAAAGTACCTACTCGCGTTAAAATTAAATTTTCAACAATAAATGTGACCCATTTAACTAAAAATTACGTCATATCACGCAACAGAGTATAGAGAAAAAAAATAAAAAAAACCTGTAATTTAATATTGTTTTCGACGTCCTATCTGTCATAAGTTAACGTAGGTATCGGGTTACAAAACGTCTCCAAGTTCGGTAGTGACGGATTTTAGGCTTCACCTCACAATTTCATTATTATTTAATTAAAATTTAAAGGAGGTCAGGTCATTGGCTTATATTATACACGTTTGAAATTGTTACAGTATTTCGGCTTTTGTGATGGTTTATTCTACGATTATTGACTAATATAAAATTGTCCTATAACAATAAGATTTAAAGTAATTTGTTTCCATGTAAAAGTCATATATTTTTATGTTATATATTAATAGTTTATTTTAATGTCATTGTAACACTACTTATGTCGTAAAGGGGCGGACAATAAATGAAAATGTTAAAAAAAATATTAATGGCAAGCTGCAGTATGAAAAACTACATTTACCGGCCATAAATCATATTAATATTTTCTAAAACATTAAACGAAGTATAAATGTTTGAAAAGTCGAGCCCCTCTTCAGTACCCCATACAACGAAACTTTTAAATCGCACACATCAGTGGGTACTGATGTGATCGCTTCACTTTTAAAATGTCGTAACTGCCGATGATTTTAATCTCATACTTTTGACTAACTGACAATTTAACAGTCAACTTTTTTCAAGCAAAATAAAAATTGTCACTATTTAAAAAATATAAACACAGTTTTATAAAAGAAAACTTAGAGTTAACACATTTTCATTACCTCTCACATTTAATGATTAAATAATTATTATTTACTTAAAAATATATTAACAAATCTTTCAAACAATTCTTGCGAGATTTATTCTTTTTTCGTATTTCTTTAATATATGAGAATATGTTTTTTAAATTGGTAACTGCACCTAAATTTATACAAATCTACTCAAACTTCAACCATTAATAAATTTAATCATTTTATCTATGTATTATAAATTCGTTATAGAATTACCAATTTAGCATATCCATTTCAATTCAAAGTTTTTCATCCAATTTTTGCTCTTATTGGAATTTAAATTTAAATTTCGAATAGGAGCACGCGCTCAGTTTCTATCTGATTGGCCATTGAACTGTCAGATGCAAAACACGTTTGAATGCTCCTCTTAGTTGTTATTTCGAAAATCGAATTCGAATTTTCGAGAAGGATTTAATCCTTTAAGGATTATCATTTTATTATTATTAATTAATTTTTGATGAGTGTTATTTAAATTAAATCTTAATTTTTGTTGTATCTAAAGTTTATTTAAAGGAGCTTTTTTAATTCTTTCTCTTTAACTTTTATTCTCTAAAGATTTAAATTCACCTAACAAGACATTGTATATAATGTGTCCTTAAATAATTTTAATGGTAATTACTTCTACAATCAAGATATCTGAGAGCATTTAAACTAAAACTGTATTGAACGTTAGCAATATTATACGAAAAAACACCAGAAATAAATATAAAGGAATGAAATTTTTTATCTTACATTCAATCAGACACGTAATAAGTCAATCAGTATTAATCTTGACCTTTTCATAGATAAGTATTTGACAAGTTATTTTGAATACTTCTCACGGCTTCATTTGGAGTTTAATTAAAAATAAATATTTCATTGGGCGTACAAAAGACTATTTAGATTTATTCTAATTAGAAAATAACTAGGGTTGCTAGAAGTTTATTTAGCGATGAAAACGAATAGTATATACGAAGACAATATTTATATGGGAAGATAATGTATGTATGTTTTTACTGTAAAAGGTTTTCGAGTGATTAAAGTTTTGTTATCACGCTAAACAGTTGAACAGGTTTCCCTAGTAATTAGTACAAGGGTACATAAGGATGATCGATATATTCATTGTTATTTTAACATAGAATACTCTAATCCACTAGTTTTAAAAAAGTCTAAGTAATCCTTAAAACTATATCTACTAACTAGTGGTCATCTAGTGATGGAAATTCAGTGAAAATTCATTAAAAAATTAGGTTTGAAAAATAATAGTAATTTGCACTAATTCTTCACCATATGAATTAAGCCAAATTTCATACTTTATCCACGTAATTTTCTTAAAAAAGAATAATTGATTAATTTTTGCTTTACGTGTTAAACGTGATAAGGCCGCCCTCTGTGTTGATTGTTACTTTATTACAATTTAAGTTTACTATCTGTACTTTTACCTACACGATAAAGTGTAAATAAAAATAAAATAATATATTATATAGATGAGAATATAGTATTTAGTAATTAAAATCAATTGTGAAGGTATTTCGATGCAAAGGTGTCCATTAGTGTAACACGGGATTAGTGGACCGGTGCGTTTGGCACATATGGCCGCCATTTTGATTCCCATTAAGATAAACTGGTTAATTACGGTTTTCCTTATTTGAAATATACGCTGGATATACTGCAATTTGGTACTTTATTCTATCTTTATTTTTAGTGTAAATATTGACACTTTTATTTAAACAATTTCAAGTTGAAAATTCAGTATATTGTCTGGTATGGTTTGTTGTTTGAGTATTGGTATTTTCAAATAATCATTACAATTACCATTCATTAAACTTTATTCATATAAGAATTCGAACATTATTATGCAATATCACATTATTATTAGATAATAACTTGAATTTTCAACCAATAACATATTAAAGTATATAATATACATCATACCAAAGAATTTACGAGCATCGCTTCCACATTACATAGTTTTTCCGATAAATCTTTTACCTAACCTTTCCTGACGCAGGAAAACGGTTGCCATAGCAACGCGGAAACAGATATTATCATCTAGGGACGCCCCGCGGAGCTGCCTATCCATAGTAAATAGTCTATACATATAGTACAGTCGTATGTCAGGTTTTTACGCATGCGTGCTTTTTCGTAAAGTAGATAGATATTGGGGTTTTTGGGCCCTGAAGGGAGGGTGGGCGGTATGCCCTAATCTGTCCCTTTGAGTCTCCCGATTGGAATTTAGTAATCATATTAAATTTTAAATTACACGTACAAGTTGGGGAGGGTAGCAATTTGTTTCCTATTAAATAGTTGTTTACTGGTTTCGAAGATGGCGAACATTTGAAATGTTTATTGGCAAATACATATTTTTAGGAAAATAGCGTATAATAATATGTATTTGAAAGGATTATAGAAATTTCATAAATCAGGTTATCAGATTATAATTAAGAGATTATTGAGGTATGCAATAATTAAGAAACTTTTTATTAAAAAACGAATTACCCACAGGTATCCTCAATAAACCGCGTGCTCAGAAACCTTGCATCCCAAAAGGAGCAAGCAGCATCAGCGCAGAACGACAGCGTGTACGAGAAGCTTCGGATGTTCAACGGCCAGGCTGCAACCGGCTGGTGGTACCCGGGGCTGCCCACCGCGCCAGCCGCGCCCGCGATACCAGCCCCTCTACCACCGCAACTTAATAGGCCCACGGAGGAACATAAAAGAGGTTAGTACTTTGATTTACAATATGGAAAAATTCAAATTCAAATCGTTTATTTTTCCAAATTAGCTTTTTTGAAAGCTCTTATGAAACGTCACATACATATTTTATTGAATGATTCAGAAATGATGGAATGCGTCGTCGTGGATTGCACTATCTATAGTATGAATTGCTGAAACATGGAAAAAATAACAAAAATACCATGGAAATAATACCAAATCGACGATTAGATTGGCTGAATAAAAAAGAGGAAAACTGATAATATTTGATTTACAATTAACTAGTTATAAAATATGCTTGGTCATAAAAAATAAAGGAGGATTTTTCAATTGTTTGACGTTGATAACAATATTGTAGATTAGATTATACCTTCTGACTTCAACTCTCTTCCCCCACTTTAAATAACGTCATTAGCTAACAAGTCAAGCTGAATTGCTCCATTACCTATATACAAGGATATAAAACGTACCTAGTGTAACATCTAGCTCCAAGCTAACGTTTTTCGTACATCGACTTAGCAAAGGCCTTATTTGGACCATTCTTATTCAAGTATATTATGTAACATGGGCCGACAGCTGGTGCTACGTGCTCCGTTTTTCCATTTCTCTTTGACGGAGGCGCGAACCTTGTGTAGTTCTAAAATTGTAGGGTTGCTAGGAGAAATAATAAATTTATGTAGTGCGTATTAGTTACGTTTTGTACTATGATTTAATACCAAGGAGAGAATTTGTATTCACATATTTTTACGTCAATGAGTCCAATAAAAATATCTCAGTTCCCACATATTAAACCCTCAATCAAAATATCCAAATAAATATCATTCTTCATTTCTGTATTAGAAAATACGGATATAGAATCTTCATTAAATTTAAACGAAAACATTTAGCTTTTGAGCCAAAGACAAACTAGATAAAAATTAACTTTTTCAAATAAAGAACGTTAAATTAACCTCGTATCCAACCTACCTTTTATTTCTACATTCTTGTATAACCATAGATAGGCATAAAGGACTAAGGGTAACCCTAAGAGCTATTCCTTGAATGATATTGGCGTGGCGTGGGGTGTCGAAAGGGGGCTTGCTTGCGGCGTGCCAGATAACCTCTTTTTGTACTATGCTCCCCTGGTACTTTTGTTTTACGTTTACTTAAATGGCTGTAGTTTGACCTTTTCTATAACAATGAAGTTTCATATTTTAAGCTAATACCATTTTCTTGTAAAAGATTAGAAAAATATTCAAATCGACATATTATTTTAAGACAACATCAACGGATTTTATAGTCTGAATACCTAAAAACATTCATAGACGATTTTGTAATGATAAAATTTTCGCTACATATAGCATCTAAAAATGTACTTTATATTCTTATAGCAATTTACATAAAAAAACCTGAATAGATATTATAAAATAAAATAACAATTTATTTGCAGCTCCGAATAACATGCTTAAACTAGTCCCAAGTATTATAACAATAATTATTCTTAAAATTCCGGAGAAATATTCCTAAAAATGATTTTCGCTTATCAATTATTTCTATCCGAGGTAATATTTCGTGAAACCTCCTGGGTGCTGCAAATCTAACGTCTTTAGACGTTACGTCTCGCCGGTTGAGAACATTGAAAACATAACTCTATTATAGTACAAAATGCATGAGATAACAGATAAATCGAGAATATTTTCTATTAAAAAAACAAAGATATCTTCGTAGTTTGAACTGAAATGCTGTTAGTAAATTAAAAAAGGGAAAACAATTTTAAACAATTGGGAACTAATCTATTGCTACTCGTGGCGAAGGGTGTATAGTTTTATATATTTAATTGCTAAAATATCAAAGGTTTTAATTTATGACGTCACCATTCCACTCTACTTACTTTATATCGCCTTTAATTATTATTATTACTTTTCTTGAATACTGCGTAGATTTATTTGAATCCGTCCTAATTAGGTAATTAATAAAAATGTTTAAATTTGGTAATGTAACTACATTCTGGCAGCTATCACAAAATAAGTTTAATAAAGACACTAAACACACAACCCTCACATGGCACAAAATTAAAGAGAAAAGTCATGAACTTACAAAGTTTCGTCGCCTGAAATTAACACCTCCAGATCGTGACAGGAAACGTAAGCATCACACTGCACCACAAATCGCTACTTCGAGTGTATTTTATTTTTCTTCACATTTTAAATAGATGTGCCTCTTGGTTTCATCTGCATAAAAGAAATTTTCAAATATATCCAATAGTTTTGAAGAAAAGCGCGTTAAAACAAACAAAATCTTCCGATTTATCAGATACTAGCTGATCCGCGCGGCTTCGCTCCCGTAGCATTATATAGCCTATAAAGTATAGCCTAAGCGTGGAAGATGTAGCTTTCGAATGGTGAAAGAATTTTTAAAGTCGGTCCAGTAGTTTTTGACCCTATTCACTACAACCAAGCAAGCAAACAAAGTTTTCCTCTTTATAATATTAGTGTAGATTCGAAATTTTTACCAACTCGCTTATTTGCGAGTTGTCACGTTTAAAGAAGATAATAAATACTGCCTCCTCATACACTACAAAATTAAAAAGAAAATTCATGTTGAGATAAAGTTACGTCTGAAATTAACACCTCCAGTCCGTGACAGGATACCTAAGCAGCATCAGACTGCGCCAAAAATTGTCGTGCATTTTTTATCTTATTACGAAATACGTGAATTTCTGTTGTGGGGAATTTCATTTGTATTTTATTCGGGTTTTAATATGTTTCGAGACTTTCCTTATTTTTTAAGATACAAAATAGAAGTTTATTAGTATCTGTTAGTGTTAAGCAATATTAAATTACAATGTGGTATAAAAATAATCTCGAATCTTCTTAAAAATACCACTATCGATTAATTATTTCATTTTTAGGCGAATTTCTTTTGGAATGGACTATTCCAGAGTCTATATGAATGTGAAAATGTGAATACATCTAAAACTATTACGCTAATAAAATTAGCAACCGTAAAATGTATCTAACATTACGTTGTTTGCTTGTCGGTTACACAAATAACTGCGCAAATTGCTTGCGCAAACCCGCTGGTACAACAATGGACCGCGGTTGATGCCGGCAGTCGGTGATATGGAAAATTTGTTCAATAATATTGTAAATTTGAATTAATAAATTCGAATATTGTAAACGAATTGTGTAAAAGCATTTATAAATATTCAAAATGTGTTCTAAAAATTTGAATTTAATATTTAAATTAATTTAAGAGTGGGTTGTGTAACCTACAAGCCTGAAATTATAATTGGGTTTGTCTTTTAGATTTCAAAAATTTCATATTTATAATTTCTAACTCTTATTTACGTATACAATATACGTGACACGAATATAATTCGAAATCATTTTGCTTATCTTATAGCGAGTCTTAAATATAAATAAACCTTTTTTTATTTCTCAAATATAACGTTCTTGAATCATTCTCTACTAAAAGTACCTATATGTTACAAATGCACAATTTTGAAACTCATTCGCTCACAATTACCTTTAACTACACCCCAAAACGTTTCTATACACTCGAATATTAAACGAATTATGCACTATCCACAATCGAATGAAACAATAGCATTTTAATTGAACTTGTGGAGTGCTACGGCGCAATTGACTTTAAAATCGAAAGTGTACTCGAGGAACACGTGTTGAAAAGTTAATAGCTGTGTTCCGCCTCGCTGGTTCCACTGTTTGATTTGAAATCGATATCTTTTATTCGATTCTCGATTTGCAAGTGCCGCCTCTTAATGCAAACGGTTGTAATTGATGCTGTTACTAACGATGTAATTGATGTTTGAAATATAGTGGTTATTTTAAATGATTCTACAGTTACTATAATGATATAGTTTTTAATATATTTAGTCAAATAACGAATATATAGGCAATGGAATCAATCCATTTACTGTTTTCGGAGAATTCCAAATTTAGTATAACATCATTCGGTATTTTTTTGGAAGTGTTTTGTTTTTTTACTGGCCATGTTTTTTAAATAAAGAAAACTGATTCGACATTCAAATTTAAATATTCTAAGCCTCTCAAACCGATCTGTAAAAACACTGACCTATTTACTTTTCAACATTTTATTTGTATTCAATAGAAATGGAATCCATTATTATAGTGCAAAGTTGCCTTGGAACGCCGTTCTAATTGTGCGCACAAAAGTTTTTCTTTCTGACGAAAATACGATTTTTTTCCACATTTTCTTGAAATGCTTCAGTATAGGAGAATTTAATTAACGCAACAGTCGTCGACAATTGTCTCCAATAAAAACTAAACATTATCTACCCTACTAAGTAATTTAGAGGGTCCCAAATAAAGCGAATGTTTGATTACAAGTGACCACCGTGCGGGACCCCTGATGTCCCCCGACGGTAGTAAAATTAGAGGAGATATTAAGATCACGAGGGGTCTCGTTAAATGGCTGATCTTTGATTATAAATAAGGGCGTGGGGCGGCAATGACATGTCATTAAATTGTAATAAATAAAGCGCTTAGTAGCTATTTGATACAATATTGGGAGACTTGACAGGGAATTACTTCTTTCAAATGTATACTCGAAGGATATTCTATATTAAGTATTTTTTGAGGATTTTTCTTTTATTAAAATAACTGTTTAAATTGTAAGGTTTTCTATAACTATTGGCATTATAGGTGTTTGTTTTTATTTTTATTTTTTGACTTGTGTTGTGAGAAATTTTAAGTTGATTATTATTATAGATGAGATACTGTGTACATTTGTCGTGTGATTGATACAATTTTCTAAGATAAAGCAGTAATAAGTAATTTTATGGAACACTAAGCATTTGGCCCCGACGTTCAGTTTCGGAAGCGTGCCGAATTAGGCGAAATGTGCCCTGTCCGACCCGGGGAGGTCGCGGGATCTAAGCCGGTTAAGGCAAAAGCGATAGCGGCCATATTTTTAATTAAATTTAATACTTATCAGTATTGAACACTTAATTTATACCTCAATTTTTATCAGACTTTCCTTATGTGTGTACGCAAACAAATATACATAAATAAAGAAGTGGGTGGAATGCAGAAACAACAGATAAATAATCCAACTTCAAAAGTATTGATATGATTAAAAATATCCAGATATACGGTACATATTATATTCCTATTTTTCTATAAGTTATTAAACATTAAAATCAGCCATAGATAACATAAACGAATGCACTGAATGAACGAATGAAAAAAGCACCGCCAATCACTTGTCCCTTCAATTGAGTGACAGTATCGATCTAAGATAATCGCGCGCTCGTCCCACCTACGTCTACGCTTCGATGACTGCCATGCTATCTTATTTCCACCAATTTACACTTTTCACTGTTATTCTACTAGAAACAAAACGAAATTTACTTAATGCACCATGGAATTAACGTAAAAATGAACGAATGATCTGAATTAAATGAACGAAGTATTTTATTGTGTTTGTTTACCGCGAGTAGTTTTTATATTAAATAAAATATGGGATTTAAAAGGGTTATCATACATTATTATTAACCCGACGTTTCGAACATTATACAGCGAGTGTGGTCACGGGTGACAGTTGTCTTCATGAGTGTGTCAAAAATTGTGTTTCTTCTCTCACTAACCGTATGTAAAAAATATTTGTAACTATAGAAATTCGTAAAATGTTGGATAAACATAATTTTTATGAAAATAATACATAATGAACATAACCAAAACACCACAGACAAAAATGAACGAATGATCAACTTCCTTTACTATTCTCTGTTACATGTTTTCCTTGCTATATCGAAAAGTTTTTCTTCAATCATTTGTGGGTTTTGTAGGTCGTTATTCGGATTGTGTTCGAGTGCGGCGGAATTTTTTTAATGAATTCTTTTATGTTCCACGGTGAATGGATGTCTGGATTGAAAATATCAATCTTTGTTCCCTTTTCGGTTTAAAATACAAAAGAATTGAAGTTTTTCATTTCGATTTGCTTTTGCATATAATCATAATTCCTCTAGTTGTGAAAATTGTTTTCCTAGTTACCTCAATATTCGTGATAAATTATAAAACATTTTACCACAAGATTTTTTTTTGACATTTACGGGGTAAATTTTATTTAGGTATTCAAACAATATTTTGGCCACTACGATTCAAGAATCTAGTGTAAAAAATCCTCTTGAAAATTTACCGGCACAACAAGCCAGAACATCAGCGTATCAAAACATACGTTTAGAAAAATATTTCGCAAAAAATCGATAGCAGGCACACTCATTTGTAAATGACGTAGCAAGGGCGCAGCAATCAATCAAAATTGTCAACCGATTGGAGAGACATCTCACATCAATCATGGCTCGAGTGTTACGTGACGGTGTAAACGCGGACTTTAACTGGAGCGAGTGGAGTACGAAATAATTAAATTTGTCAGAATATGTATGGCAGTATAGACTACTAGAAAGAAAGAAAGAAAGAAACATTTATTAAGACACACACAATTACATGTATACAGGAAAGAACATCAACAACACATTTACAAACAAAAAGATATATATAATATGTAAATTTTTATTGATGAGGTTACGGTGTGTGTCAAAAAGGGATACCACTCAGGATTTTTTGTGGCATTAAGGCAAAACACTGATTTTTAGTGGTACCCTACTATGCGTTTGTTTATGTTCTGTTTAGTGTCTTAAGAAAGTCAATTTCAATTTCTATATCTGTTTGATTGTGGAATTATTTTCCAATTAGAATTATGGAGGACAGTCAGACAATATTATAAAATTGTAATTACAATCATAGTTTAATGAGAATTGGTACATTTAGAGTGCGTAGCAAAACGAATGGCTACACTTGAAATATGCTTGTAATTGATTAACGAAATTAATAAAACGATCCATTACGCAGAAGTAAACTTGTTTAACAATACCAGCCTCCCAAACAGACAAAAATGTGACAGATTGCGTAACAAGCCCTTCTTTCATAGCCAGTAGCCCGTGCGACCATTACCCGGGAATCGAACTGGAGTACTCACCATAAAGCAAATTAATCAATTAGCCAAGGGCATGTCGACATTAGGAGTAACGTTTAATTTTGTGTATCACCCTTATACGACCCGACCAGTTTTCGTTGAACCTTCTTTGTTATGAATGTTCAAGAATCAAGGGTCATCATGACTCGGTTGGTTTTTCTTTGGGGGTTGCGTAATTTCGCTGACGCATTTGGTTGATAGTCGGGGTATGTTGATAGTTCATGATGAAGTGCTCTTCACATTTGTTAGTATGAACGTTTTAGATGTAATCATTAGGGTAATGCTAGGTCCCAATCTGTTTGGAAGTTATTGTCCATAAAACTATTAAACATGTCATAACTTATACAAAAATCATCCTTACTCTAACAGTGTTATTTATATAGAAAAATGGTCCTAGACAATACTATATACATATTATCAAATCAAATTTCCTGTTTAAACATTTATATTTTTTTGCAACTGGATTTTGTAGGTTAGATTTAATTAAATTACGTTTATTTACAACGCTAATATTCTTATTATTTTAGCAGATACCCTCCAATCGGAAGCGGGGTCAGACGGGAACAGTGAACACGCATCATCAGGGGATGAAGACTCCCAGATGAGGCTCAGGCTCAAGAGGAAGCTGCAGAGGAACCGCACCTCCTTCACCAATGACCAGATAGATAGCCTTGAGAAAGGTTCGTTTAACTTTCTACAAATTCTTTAAACACACGGGTGCAAACAATATTTGCTTAAATGCAATAAAATTCATCCTTACTAAAATAATACTATTATTATTTCATATTTTTCTTTATCGTGTATTCCACAATTACAACATTACATTATTATCTTTAATTGCCACAATGTATCCAACTTACAAAGACAATCAAAGCAATGAATAACGCGCCATAAAAACTAGATTATGATTTATGCAATGATTCCAACACCCCACAAAACTAATAATTACCACTTGTAAAACCGAGTTAAGGACATCAAACACTCAAGACACCCTAGAGACCTCATAAACCTATTTGGGAATGTCCCTCTGTTTATTATTTGCAATAACCGTTATTAGCAAATAAATATTTTTCCCGCGTGTTTGTTCAGCTCTCGGCCCGTGGCGTTCAGCCCAATTATCGGCTCATACTAGCTCCTGTTTGTTTCATAGTTATTGCTTTTCTTATTTCTTTTATGACAATCTGTATTGATGAGTTTTGTTCATTTACGATGTTAAGTTCGTTCTAATTTTTATGTCTATATTTTTATTACATATTACAAACTAAATTAGACTTATTCGTTATTTTATCTCTATGTCGATTAAGAATTGTGTTCCTATTGGAATAACATTACACTAACTTTGTATTCCAGCTAGATTTGAAAAAGCAGATTCTCAATAAAACTTTAAATTTGGAACAACAGTTCCAATGTTCATATGTGTCCGATTCGAAATTTAATTTGCCCGTTTTCCACAGAGTTCGAGCGCACGCACTACCCGGACGTTTTCGCGCGGGAACGACTGGCCGAAAAGATTGGATTGCCTGAGGCACGTATCCAGGTAAAATAAACTCCAGTTTGCGCCGCGGTAAGGTGGCTCTGTTGTCTATGCGACTAACAAAGACGACTGAAATGGCCGTCTAGTTTGTGGTAACTTTTGCGGGTACTAACTTTAACAATTATAATGGTTATTTAAGCATTTTAGTGTACAGGTATTTGAAGGTAAATTGACGACGAATTAACAAAATAATATGTAGACAACTTTATTGGTAATTTTACAATGAAAATAATCATATTATGATTTAGTTAAGTCAGTTATTACGATGAGATCATCGCCATTAATATTTTTTATTTCACTATTTAATATTTATGGTCTGTAAAGTCATATTGATACATATTCTCGTCTAATTGGAATAAAGAAATTGCTAAGACATAAGAACGTAGATTAAAATATGCGTAAGTTCGAAAAAGTTACACGCGTCTAAATTTCTCATAAAAAATCAAAGCATTTTAATTCACAGCTCAATTAAATGTTTGGGGTGCTTTATTAAAAACGGACCATGATGCGTTCATAAGGGCATGTTTACACTGCCTGTTTACATAGGCTCGGGCCGCATGTAGATGCGTCTTTAGCAAACAGACTAAAAAAACAAGGGCTATATTATAAGCCCGGCGTGGCGCGTAAATATATGCCGATATGTATTACATAGCTAAATCAAACAGCGGGCTATTGGGGAATATTGTAAACATGTTTTTATTGTTTGAATTTTTCATCCGCCGTGTTTGTTTTGGCCATGTTTAACATTTTATATCTGTATAATTGATGACAATGGACTGGGATAATATAAAACGCAAATCTATATCTATTTTAAATGTGTATTAGAGCGTTGTGATTAAAATAGATTTAATATAATATTTCATTATATAAAAATCGAATGTTTATTATTATTATAAATAAAATAAGCCAAATGTTTTACACATGAGTTCACCGTACAAAATCGTATATGTAGTAAACATTAAAACAGCTCATAAACTCGTATAAATTAAAAGCATCCTGTACATTATTTTATTCATCCCATTTCAATAGCACTGAAGTTCCATAAATAAAAACGAATACTTAATTCAAAAAAGCATGAAATATCGTTACTAAACGTACGAGCTTCATTCAAGCATGTAAAACACTCGTGCCATTTAGCCGACACCGCATTAGTGTTGCCAACAGTTTAAAAGATCGTTTATCACTGAACTTGCCAACTTTTAAAACGCTTTAATGCAATATTGCTACAAGCTTTTAACGATTTTAGCTTAACGTACGAAATTGAATTAGCCCCAAAAGTATTGATGACGTTTATCGTTCGTTCATTCGTTCATTTATCTCTGTAGATTTTGTCTATGATTTTAATGACAATTCGAATTTCAAAATCTTTATCCTTTATTACTCATATCCCTACTATTTCATAAGCATTATTTGATCAAAGCATAAACAATACGGTTCTCGTTTTACCCTCGCTGAAAGTTCCCTAAGCCTTTCGTAACAAAACGAAAAGTTCTTGTTTCTTTAAAGCACATGGCTTTTTCGTGAGTAGAATAAAAACGTCGGCATTGTCGTCAGCGGTGCAACTAAGCTTTCACATTAACCTCCGTCGTCACTTGCTATTTAACATTCGTCGTGCACGGTCACCGAGTAAACAGGGCCCTTACCATGAGCTTCAAACGTAAGTAATCGCTTTCGACTCAAGCAAAAAATGTATTTTCTCTCTCATTCTCACTCGTGTCTTTCATAATTGCGTTCTAACTTTTATACAAGAGTTAAACTAT
Source organism: Phoebis sennae (assembly GCA_001586405.1). Lineage (NCBI taxonomy): Eukaryota > Metazoa > Arthropoda > Insecta > Lepidoptera > Pieridae > Phoebis > Phoebis sennae. The sequence continues at coordinate 116,579 of LQNK01001621.1, read as the reverse complement.
TCTATAAACGTAATTCGTGGTAGGGGTTAAAAGACTTCAAAAGTCAATTGAAATATTAACTGAATTTCAGTTAATATGTAGGTTACTTTTGCTGGCTTACACGTGCGTATTTTACATGAATTTAAGGTTTTGAAGTTTCGCTTTGAAAATGTAGGTTACGTTTTCATTTGAGTACTATTGTTCTATTAGTCGAAATGCTTTTGAATGACGTTAAATGTAATAAAGATATGTATGTAAAAGGCCTCTTTTATTAAATAGTATTTGAATGAAATGGTATAACATAATATTTCAATGCCCGAGATTTTATATTGAGGTTTTAGGGCAAGAAGAATTATTGTGTGCAACGTGTTGTACATATAACAGTCATTTAAATATTATTAGATATTAAAAGTAAGATATGTTTTGAGGACTTAATGAATGAATGAATGAATGATGTATACGATGTGGTTAATAAATTAACTTTTCAAAATAATTAATGAAACTTCGAAAGCTCAAATTAATTTCAGCGTATTTTATCAGTTCCACAGAAAATTTCGATACACCCTATATAATCGTTTTAGAAAACCGTTTAAAAAACAGCCCTAAATGGAAATTGTTGGCCGGAGGTGTTTTGCATATTTCAAGCTAGATTAAACTTCAGCATTTAGATACAGAGTTCAATTTCCATAACACGGAGGCTTGCAAGGAGCAGAGAACGTATTTCGCCACGTGTTCCAAAGCTCAAAACTTCGGTGGTTCCGTAGAATAACTGAATTAAAAGACTACAATTGTTATGAAACAAAAATATCATAACGGGTTTGAGAGCTAAAGAAAGCTCAATAATAACAAATTATAAAAAGCTCGATTTTCGATAGAATACCATTAGATTATTTACCACTCTAACGTTATAGTTTCTGAAACACCGTTTCCTGAAAAACGATGTATACGATGTAGACCTGGGACAAATATAACGTATATTGAAATGGAATTCATAAAATAATATTTATATAGGTATTTTAAAAGTTTGAAAATAAAATTGTTTTATAGTTCCCTATAATAGATTCACGTAAAATGCGCAACGCTAATCTAATCTACCTTTGACTCGGCCGCCTATTGCTATTACCCTATTCACTGCAAAATAGCAAATAGTCATCCCTCATGCCTACATACCTACATCGATTATAAATTCAAATATTCTACGGAATGTTCAAAATAATATTCACCCTACGAGGGGTTGTATCGATCCTACAGCCTATAGGAAACGCGGGGTGGTAAGTTCCTGTAAAGAGGGGAGTGTTTTGAAAAATTGGCACCCACACAGCCTTTACTGAAAAATACACAAAATACAACCTTATCCCTTCAACATATGACTCCAAATTGCACTACCGGTGGATGGGCTTGATAGATTTTTGCGTCTCTGTTCTGTACAGCGCTATAAATGGATTCTATATTGGATTGGCGATTCTGGTCATGTTATTTATTAACAATAGTATTTGGTTTTCATGTTTTTAACGCATATTATATGGAGTATTTAAATGAAGTTCTTTGCGTAATAATAAGTATAGAATATTAATGTCTATATTTACTGTATTTTCTATTTGAAAAGTCACCCTAAAACAATAATAAAGATGATCCAATAATCTCTAATAAAAGCTAAACTAGATCTAATGCATTTATTCAGAACGAATCTATTAAAACGGTAATGTAATAAAATAACATCGTGGATTGTTGTGGCTTGGCGCGAATATAACAGAATTATGGCAAATTTCATTTAGCAAACCCAGCTAACATTATTTTGTCCCAACTATGAGGGTAACAATTTATAAAGGCCAACGAAATGACAGAGGCGGCAAACGAGCTGTCAGCGCTGTCACGTAGAAATGTCTATGGATAGAAAAAGAAAAAACGAGAACTGTCATAATATTTTAGCGTTTATAAGGGTAGTGCACAATGTTTGGAGTGAACTAATGTTATTGTTGATTCTAATTTTCTTAAAAGGAAGCTTATTTTGTTTGCTTGTTAATATAAATAATTGTAAGTTGGTACTTTACTTAATATGCTTTGGAATGAAACGCCTACATATTATACTAATTTTATCCATAACTGTAGTCTGTTATAATCCACTTAACATTAGCGCTAAGAAATAGTATAGTTTTGTTTTAATATTTATTTACTTCAACGATTCTAGAATTTTTTTTTTTTTATAAAACGTGACTATATTATTAATTTGCTGTAAATACATGATTCCATAAAAATATGATGAGATGAGATATGATGCACCTAAACCAAACATGGATAAATACATTTGCCTTATTATATTTTTATATAAGCAAGTCATCATCAAAAATTTCCGACCATCTACAATAAAGCAATATCTCCGTTAATAACAAAAAACTAAATGTGAGTGCCCGCCCTTTTCCGTTCTGGTTAAAAGACCCTTCTTTTGCGAAACTTTTCCGAGGGACGAAATAAAATATTGTCGGCTACTCGCGATTTCGTCGAAGGCTCTGGCAATAATATTATGACATATTACCTCCTGGCCCCTCCGACCTCTTTGTACGTAAGCTTTTGCGTATAAATTTTCCTTTTTCTTTTACCAATGATAAAAACGCAAAGGATACGGGGTAGTATTTCGGTCGTAAACTTCTATTCGTTATTATGTAACAAGCATTTTTATATAAGCTCTTTATATTTCGCAGGGATGTTTTCTGTCAATAATTTTCTGAAACATAACAAAATTTTCACTTGTATAAATATTACATATTTAGGTATAGTTTTATTATTGACTAACTGTGTCTCGCGACATTGCTCTGGTAGAATAATGTTTTAATGCTTATGTCATTCAGTGAATATACAGCTTTCTATTAGTGAAAGAATTTTTGATATTTATCTAGTAATTTTTGTGAGAAATCATAACAAACATACATACAAAAACAAATGTTTCCTCTTTATATATTATAGAAGTAGTAAATAATAGGAGCAACAATTCTCATAACATTATTCACATAAACTTGTATCTCACAGTTGGTGTCTCAATAGTACAAAAGCGCGGGAGATCGGCGCCATATTGTTTCGCCATGACTGTCGGAAGTACAGCGCACGTGAGCGTTGCTTCCGGAGGCGCATTCCGTTTCACGCTGTTAATATCATAATATTGTGGCAAACTGAATATTCCATTTTAGATAAATTTATTCGATGCTCTCTAAAATATAATGAAATTTCGAATATTAATTAGGCAGATTTCCTGGAGTTTTTCGATATCGTAGCGTAACTCGTAACCTACGCATAGACAACGTAGTCAAAGGTCATTTAAGAAGTTAATAAGTGTGTAAATTGTTAGGACGTTATTAACGTGAAAAATGTTATCAGATATGAATAGGTAATATTTAGTAAACATATACTTAATTGAAAATGTGAAAGTATATATGGGTAGCAATAAGCAAACCCTAATCTCGCAAATACTGAACATATTTTAATGCATCTTTATACTTTTGTAGCATTTATTGCTATAAAAGTGTAAAGATGTATTATATAACAATATATATTCTACATTATTATAAAGATTCCCATGGTGTTAACAATGTTTTTCATAAAATACACGGTTGTAACTGCATAGTTAGAATAAGACAACAGTTTGTTTCTTACGTTCTTAAAAATTAAAAAAAATTATGTATCTGTCAATTGTCAAAATTCGAAATTTAAAAGTCCAATCTCACAGGTGTGGTTCTCGAACCGGCGCGCGAAATGGCGCCGCGAAGAGAAGCTCCGAAGTCAGAGGCGCGACGCCCCCGCCTCGCCGCCCGCGCCCCCCGCGCGCCTGCCGCTCAACGGCGGCTTCAACTCCATGTACAGCCCCATACCGCAGCCCATTGCTACCATGAGCGATACCTATAGGTGAGTGACATTTCAGGAATACGTAGACAATCCTACCGGACAGGTTACAGGCATCTCATACTACATCAAATGCAATGCCTATTTGTGATTAGAGTTTGTTTAGTTTTCATTACTTGAGAAAATACAACAGCTACGGTTGTATTTTATAATACAACAGTTATTTTAGGTAATAACTTACGCAATAAATGGATATATACATGGAAGTCAAAACCCAACAAACACACTTTTAAAATCATATCACAGCACAATATTACCATAAAGCATTCAAAATTATGAATAGGCTGTATCTATATATATTCATTATTGATTCATGGAAACACGAATAAAATAAAAAATCCCAAACTTGAACGCCTCGCGCCATCTCTTATCGAATGGCGGAACTAAAGATACCGCGAGAAATCGGGCGGCAAAGGTCGCAACTCCTTGCTTTTCCCGCCACTGCACCGAGACGCTCCGATTGCGAAGTTCAGCGCCGAAGGTCGTTTCCACTTGAATTGATTTTTAATAGTGAACCTACGGGTTTTAGCGTTTGTCGGAGCAAATTAACTTAGTGAGACGAGAAGTTCCCACTTTAGCTCAGTCTACGGAATAAATTGATTACCTATGCTCTTTTTGTCAAACGACTTTCTTGGAGCTTTCTTCTTTTAATCATTGCCTTTATATAAGATAAAGCAAACGAGCATTTGCGACACCTAATTGTAGGATATCTGTTACCCAGATTCATTCGTGAGCATATCGTTAATTATTTTCAAATAAAACTTAGCTTGAATTTAATTAGATTAATTGAAATTTATGAACTGCAATTAATATTTTTCACTTATATTAGTGAGAGTGGTATTTCAAAACTTTTAGTGCTAAAATTGATGCTATAGTTAGTGTACTTTCATAATGAATGTTAATGACCTGACTTCTGAGGATCTTGTAGACGGTTTATTATAAACTTATAGTTCTAAATCTAGTTCCATCATCTAGTAGTAAAACAAATACGTATGTACACATGACAAAAACAATTGAATTTGTAACATCTACACTCAATCAAAACACTCGTTAATTCACACCATAGACAAGTGTCACATTCATCACTAACCGCATCAGAACGACATTGACAGTGTAACGCTTTCTGACACTCCTATGTCGGACGGGCGCTAAAATATTGTGTAGACATGAAAACGACAAAATATAAGAACTACGTAAACTCCATCTCCAATCAAAGCACTCATTCACAAGTGTCACATCACTATCGCTATGACAGTGACAGTGTGCTTTTGCACTTTTTTCTTAATTCGAACTACGCACAAATCATTCATTCATCATAAACAAAACTCTTACCATGGCTACGACATTGACAGTGCACGCTTTTCAACAGTTTTCAACAGTTTCGGCAGTTCAGTGTCGTCCAGGCTCTTATGTACACTTTTTCTTAATTCGAACTACGCACACATCATTCATCCACCATAAACAAAACACTAACATTCGCTACGACATTGACAGTGCGCTTTCTGGCTCTTCTGTCGTCCAGGCTCTTATGTACACTTTTTCTTAATTCGAACTACGCACAAATCATTCATTCACCATAAACAAACACTAACAATGGCTACGACATTGACAGTTCGATGTTTGGCGGGCTCATAAGTACACTTTTTTAATTCGACTACGCAGTACGCACAAATCATTCATACACCATAAACAAACACTAACAATGGCTACGACATTGACAGTGCGCTTTCCGACAGTTCGATGTCGGGCGGGCTCTCGTCATCCTGCCTGCAGCAGCGGGACGGCGGCTACCCCTACATGTTTGGTGACGTGTTGGGCAGCGGCGGATACTCCAGGGCACCCGCGGCGCATCAGCAACATGCGGCGTACTCCCAACCCCAGGCTGCGGCGAGCACCGGTAAGAACTATTCCATTGCTTATGTGTGTTAACAGAAATACTTCGGTATTTTGTTTTGGGAAACTAAGCAGTAGGACATGAAGTTAGAAACTAAATTAAATTAGGGCCGATAACCTTTCATTATTAAACGACTAATTATATGTTTAAAAAAAAGGTGCTGACGTAAATGGCACTTTATCTTCTTATTGTAACTGTAAAAAATCGATATAATAGAAACAT
>LQNK01001621.1:93949-109864 GCA_001586405.1 Phoebis sennae | reverse complement strand
TACGATTATAATAAGGAAGGAAGGATACAATTGTAATTTGTTCCTCATTATTTTGTATCGATGTCAACACTATAAGAATGGTAATTTGTCTTCATAAAGCGCGCTATATCACAGGCCATTGAACAAACGAGTCTCGTAGGAGTTAACGGGTGATAATATCGCGTAATGAATGTATACGTCACCCCTTTGGACTTTATCGTGAGAGAACACGCGCCGGCGAAATATTACTCGTAAATATGTTATTATGTAGTATATTCGATCATGGCTTAAAAGTTATTTTTTATGGACGGTGATTCGAAAAACTCTGTGTAAAGAGGTTAATAAAAAAACTTTTATTTTAAAAGACACTGGTGGTCTGCCCTCTTTACTAAGTCGTTATTTATAGTATGTGTATTTAATACTTAAATTATTGAAAATGATTGAAACCGTAAATTTAGACTAATTTATATTTCAAATAATAATTAGAATTTCAAGCTCGTTTTATTTTTTGTATCAGACATAAAATTATTGAATTGACAACGACGCCATGACCATTATTTTTCAACGGATTACCTACCTAAGCGTGACTGTATATTATTTCAGTTAGAAATTGAAATCATGTATACTTGTGTTGGCTTGACTTCATTTATTAGCAAATCATTGATGCAGATCAGATCAATATTACATACGTACATAGATGAGACGTCAATCAAATTCCGTACATAATCTAATACGAAACCTATTAACATCATGCATCAGTATCAGCCCAGCCATATGTCTAATAGGATTCCAATTGCATTCCGTCTATTACGTAACGTGTTATCTGCGATATAGCGGCGAGTCATAAAGCTAGTCTATGGATGTAAACCGCCCTTTGATTGGTCAATAGCGATGCGTAAACAGCTTTTATGGCTATGCTTCGTTTGTAGAACCTTAGGCTGAAAACGGTTCTGTAGCGGTTGAGGATTATAAACAGTTACTGACTTAGATAAAGTTAAATGTATACGCTGTTTGTTTTATTATTTTTGATGATTTTAGGTATGATATGAATATTGAGCGATTTATTATTAGTATTTATTCTTGTTTGAACGGACTCCAATATCAAAATCCAGTTTGAAAAAATGTATACCCAAAACAAAATATACGTCAGGCGTTTTTTGTACAAATTTCTAATTGACTGCATTCTAATCTGGAATCTCTATCGGTAGGTGTGATATCGGCCGGCGTGAGCGTGCCGGTGCAAATTCCATCGCAAGGGCCGGACCTCGCGTCGAATTACTGGGGACGGCTTCAGTGATCTCAGCTATTCGGGTTCCCGCATCGACTGCTCTCGATGCCCGAGAACCCGAACTCCGTGCCCGAGTCGCCATCTAGCGGCGACATTGCGCACAACTACGCCGACTCGCACCTCTCCATGAACGCTCTCAACATGACCGCCGGACACGACTCCGCGCTCGCCGGAGACATCCAAGAGAACAATTCGGTGTCGTAAATTCGTACGCAATATTTGGGATTGATTTATCAGTGTTTATATGGTGCAAGATGTATGTATATTCATTATAATAAGAAACTGATGATGTTCAAACTTAGCATTAAGGAATAGCGATCATACGCGATGAATTATGTTAATTCGAATCTTATACATACATTAATTTATTTATTCGTAATCGAATATTAAGAATTTTAAACATGTTTCATTGTGAATGATCGATTTAGGTAAGAGAAGCGAATTGTAAATATAGTTGTACGCCATCTATTGTTGAGTAGAGGAAGTTTCCGTAGCGACGGTACTGTGTTCACGATTAAAATGAAGAAAATGTAAATGATTTGGGCCAACATTTGTAATGATCGAGTGTAACGCGCCCTCCGCGAGCACAACCCTTCTATTTCTTTGATGTATGCAGTAGGGGTGCGAAATATTAATGCTATAGAGAAAAACGTGGCAATAAGCTTCGTTACAACGATTTGTTTCAAGACCCTCGGAGACAGCAAATTGACATGAACTAAGCGTGTTTGTATTATTGTATAATAGTTACATTAATAGATGTTGTAATGTGTTGAGTCACAATTAAAATAGCACATTTCGAAACGAATTAATTTATGTTATTTATTATTATTAAGAAGATCAATATTGCTGTGATTATAAATATGTAGGTACCTATCGTAAGATTGTTTTACTGACTTTCGGATAGTTTGGGAACATGTCGAATTCGAATGAAAATAAGTGTATACAAATTAAAATTATAAGAATCTCGTTGTCATAGTAATGTTGGTTCAGCACAAGTCGTCATTCTACCTATAATAATAAGAAAATGTAAATCGTTAATATATTTTCATTAAACTATGCAATACGGATGTGTTATAGACGGTACGTTTAATTGTATAACTTGGATATGTGTAAAATAAATTATTACTCGATATAAGTGCATATAGATTGAGGAGATTACAGTGAAATTTATTAATAAATATGGCATTAACCACTTGTTTTGTTTTCTTTGGGACCCTTACAATTCTGAAGTGTATCGAATATAATAACAATACAGTTAATAATAGGATGGGATCTGCGTTGTTTTTTGCGTTGAAAAATGGACTTTATGTATTGGCGCTAGTGTCGCCATCTACAAAGCGGTTAGCAAGAAAACGTTAACTGTATTTGGGCGGTGCGTATTAATTTTGCGTGTTGGCGCTTTATAATCCCAATAGCATTTTATATAGGGACTGCATTCCCCCATTGACGCAAGGGTCGCACAATGGGATGGGATTAAATGTTCTGTATTGTAGGCATTAAATTTATCTCGAATTTGTTGGGGCGTATCACTCTTATACAGTGTGGTTCGGTTATAAAAACTTCATTGTTGACTATAAATTTACATTAACTATTTTAAATTTATCTGTGGTACAACATATTTAACAAAAGTAACAACTGAATTTTCATCTTTATACTTATATTAAAAAAAAATTGAATATAAAATGAAAAATCTCTTTCCATTTAGTGCTTTATTCATTGCCAAAAATACAAAACTTGCGACTTAAACTAAAAAAAAACAACCTATAGACAACAAAATTCAACACAACTATATACTATTGAAATAAACAATTGCACAGATTATCAACGCTTATAATTGGTTTAGTTTATCTGTTCCCCTTTTTATTGGATCTTTTGTCCGCTCATGACATCTGTGGTCTTACTTACAATAAAATTAACATGTTTTATACGATATTGTCATGTCCAAAACTAATTGTATACTTATTTCTAAACGAATAAATAAAACTAGAATTGAAAAAAGTATTTGGTCTATTTGAGGTGTAACGTAGAAAAATAACTATCAGATCGAGCTAGGAAGTTGAATTGAAAGGTGAAAAGATTGAATAATTTTTTTTTTTGGAATAGGTAATATTAAACAAATATATGAAAATATGTGCGGTATAAGATAATAGCTTGCTAAGAAAAACAATATAAAATACATAACATCACTGGAACTAAACACATACTTCATACAAATTCATGATCACAAAACTTTAGACTTTACAGTAAGTTAGAGCCATGATATGTGCTTTATATATATTTGATACAAACAATTTTTAAAAATCGCACCATCTCGTTCCTTCACTTCCAAATTCTCTTATGAGAGAAAGAGAAAGCGTTACATTCAGTCTTTTCATTCCGCGTAAAATAATCAAAGCGAATTTCTACATTTCCTTGATTATTTTGAAATTCGGTTAATAATATCAATTTAATATACATTGAGTTACAATACAATTTATTCGGTTATTTATATGACCTTGAATATATCAAAGATTTCGTATTTTTTAATTTCAGTATAATATATCAAAACAAGTTTGATGTTCTAGAAAATTCATTACTACCATACATTCAGAGAATCGAGTAAGGTACTGAATTAGCTACAAATACAATATTATTATGATATACAGGGTAGGAATGGATATTTTTTATTAAATAGTATATATTTAGGAAAGTAAAGAAGACCTTTCAGTGATGACCGTGCTCCTGGGATGTCGTTGTATAACACGAGGATTTCTGAAATGAAAATAAACATTTTTAAGTATAAAGTTATAACATAAAATTGAGGGTATTCTCAATTTTAAGGGGCAAGGAATGTCCTATTCTAGAAATCAACAAACATATAGGTTTTTTTTCGGGTTTTAAAATTAGGAAGCAACAATAATAATTAAATTATTCATATTTTTGGTAAGAAAATTTATAGAAAAAATAATAAATCATAAGTTTTTTTATCCAAAAAAAATGGTCCTTGAGACTTTCGTGAGTGTATCCCACCAATACCCACTATGATAGTAAAAATAATGTGAGTGGTTGGTAAAGGAGATGAGGGGTCTACTTTTAACCATACAGTCTTAATCTTACATATAGGCCCAAATTGAACCCCATACTTACGTACATATCCATCCTTTCAATGTAAAAAAAATATTAAAAAAGGAAACTAAAAAAATGTGAATAGTAACATAAGGTTTTTAAAACATCATGCTTACGTACATTTATCAACAATCACACTTTCGTTATAAAAAAAAAAACTAAAAAATGTAAAATCTTACCGTCCAGTCCTAAGACCCGTGGCCCCATACATAGACGTAGGCACGCTGGGTCTCACACTCCTGGGCGGTGGGGGGAATGGGGGGCGGCCGTAGTTGTGGAAGTGCTGGAAGAGGAACCCTGATATCGCGAGCGCTATCCACAGGAGGGCTATGAGGGAATCTGGAATTAAAATAATACGGGAGTTTTTATTTATTTATAATAATATAAAAATATACTAACATTATATAGAAAAGAATTTGTTTGTTTGTTTGAATTGAATAAGCTCAGAAACTTAACATTATAAAGAGGAAAGGTTTTATTTTTTTTAATTGTATGGGCTCAGATACTACTAGAACGATTTGGATGAAATTTTGTACAGAGATTTTTTGAAACCCTATATTCCGAAAATCTTACGAGAACAGGAATTACACGGAGCTCAGCTAGTATATCATAAATATTTGATTTTTTTAGTTTGTTTTAATTGAATAGTATTAGAAAATACAGATTTAATATTTGAAAAATACTTTTACATTGAAAACCTAAATTATGACTGATAAACATAGTCTATATAACATTATGCTACGGGAGCGAAGCCGCGCGGAATAGGTAGTATTAAAATAAAAATATGTATTAAAATATGAAATTATTAAATACTTTTACCTTAAATGAAAGAACAGGCATTTTACACTTTTATATTTTAGTACCTGATCCGCGCGGCTTCGCTCCCGTAGCATAATATTATATTATAATATCTATTTTCCGGGATAAAATATAGCCTATACGGATTCGGAAGAATCCCTCTTAAGTAATGGTGAAAGAAATTTTGAAATCAGTCTATTTAAGCCTATTCAATACAAACATACAAAAATACAAACGTTTCCTCTTTTTGATATATCTAATGATATAGATTTCTAAAATGTGCGGTTAAAACAAATTAAATTAAATAAATTTGTAGTACAAGACATAGATATACCCTCATGGCGTTGTGCCATACGTAACTTTGTTTTCGGTACATGTAACTGATAAACAAATTATGACTCATGGTCAATGCACTATAATTTCATTTATCATTGCGTTTATTTTTGCCGATAGTTAGATAGTTCAATGATTCATAAAGTGAGCAAAAATCACTTCTCGATCATAACGAAACACAATTATATAATTCTTTAATAAAAATTCTGTTTAATCTTGTTCTTTAAGCAGTTATTAATTATACACGCAATAAAAATATCAATCATTATAACTACATACCTAATAGCAGATGCGAATTACAAAATGTCATTTAAGTACGTTACTATCTACTGAAGTCATTTATCATAAAAGTTTTTTTAAATTCGAAAAATTATTTTTTTATATCACCAATATATTTATTTTTATTAGATTATTAGATATCTACTGGTTGAGCTCTGCGATTTCACTCGCGTCACCCATCCCGTAGAATTTTCTTGATTTTAACAACTATTCTGTGCCCTTTCTCGGGTTTAAAAGAATCTCTGTACGAAATTTTATCCAAATCGGTCCAGTAGTTTCAGATTCTCTTCAATTCAAACAAACAAACAAAAAATCAAATTTTTCGTCTTTATATTATTTAAGTATAGATTTGTTATATATTAACTATCACAAATATCTTAATATATTTATTCATATCATTTGCATACATTTACTAATGTAGTATTTATTTATCCGGGTTTAATTTATTTGAATAGTCTCGATGATTGGCAACAAATCAATTAAGTTGTCACTAAAAATCCCTAGTTTGAGACTTTGCACTGCAACATACACTAACGTGCCGATCTTTTTGGCATCCACTATCCGTCTTAAGAATGTATGAATTGCCTATATTTTAATTTATGTTTTGTGATGCCAAATAAAGATTTGCGAATTGTGTATCCACACTAATATTGTGTGTTATTGTTGTAGAGGAAAGAATTGATTTTTTTTGTTTGAATAGGCTCTGAAACTACAAAATCAAAGTCTAAGTCGAAATGTTTATTTTCCTAATTAGCCTCTGTTATGGAGCTTTTAGAACTTCATTTACATTTACATATTTTTATTACTACGAGATCTATTTGAATAAATAAGGCATAAGCTATTAACATGCTACGGGAGCGATGTGCTGGGTGGGCATTATCTATAAAATTATGTTTATTATTTAAGATAATTAACATTCAACCTTCAAAAACACTATCATAATATCATGATTAAAAAATAAACGTCTACCTATTAGTTTAAATAACTTAGAGCTTTTATTTGCATAACAATCTGTACGACGAGACATGTTACCTACAACTGGACGTAGTTAAGCAGAAAGCATTTAATCCATATCGAACTAGTTTCGTGATATTTGGCATTGAATTTATTTACATCAAAATATTATATATTCACTCGGCATGTAAATTTGTTGCTAGTATTAATATTAATGCCACAACTTTTTATCTGAATAAAAGTATCTACCTTAAATATCTCTAATATTTTTAATCCAATTTTGGTGTTGGTATTGTATATCAGTAATATTATTCATAGCTTTAAAACCACATTTCTGGCATATGACATTATTTTTACTATTTATATTATAGTATTTTATTGTAAATATAAACATTACATACATTACATTACACATATTATTCTAACAATGTGTAAACACTCGAAACACTCACCGTTCCATTCAAAAGGCGGCGACAGAACCGCCTTATTGAACTTCGGCACGACCGCGCGTCTGATCGTATTGACTACACATTATATTATTCTACCAATGTGCAAGAAACACTCGAAACACTCACCATTCCATTCAAAAGGCGGCGACAGAACCGCCTTGTTAAACTTCGGCACGACCGCGCGTCTGACCGTATTGATCACTATGTACTTCAAATTGGACCCTAAGTAGTAGTCCATAGAGTACACAACCGCGTACGCGCCGAGGATTGCGCAGCACAGGATGTTAGAGAGGAAGGTCATGGACACCAGCAGGAGGGACGTGATCAGCATGATGAACACGAACAGGGTCCAGAAGTTGGCGTCCAGTTCCAGCGCTGTTAGACCGCCTAGGAGACAAGAAAATGGTGAAATATTTAAAAAAAATATGTTGTAATTATGTTGGTTTTTATCATTTCATTGGCTTGATTGGGGGTAATTTACGTTGGAGGTGGTTTTTGAATGACATTTTTAAAATTAAATTGGCTAATAAAGCTATGCAAAAAGTACAGTATGGGTATTATACCAACTTATAGGTAGAATAGTTAGCTATAACGTATTATACCTACTTAGGTATAACACGCATACAATAAAAGAATAAATATAAAGAAATCACAAAAAAAAGAAACGTAACCACCAGAATAGTAGCCTCTTTGACCTAAAAATTGTCCTGATCTTACTGATGTACCTGAGCTGAGCTACAAGTGTGGTACCACATGGAGATACAAGGTCTAAGCAATGCACTCAGAAACTTACCTGGTAGTCCATAGTAAACAATTGCAGAGAACAGGAATCCCACGTCGAGGGTTGCTAGAAGAACAGCCAGTACTGGGATGCCGTAGAACCACCAGAACAGGAGCCAAATCGCGCCAAAACACAGACCTGATAGTATGGATGCGCCTAGGAGGGCTGCAAAAGAAGTTTCGTATGGGAAAAATATTCAGGGACATTTAACACTACGCAATCTAAGTCCCAACTAAGCAAAGCTCGTACTATGGAAACTAGATAACTGATAGTCATACATAACATACTTTTTTTGTAAATACATATATAATATACATACATTAGAACAGACAGCAGAAAATTACAATGTTCGTCACTTCATATTGTTCTACTCGTGGGGATCGAACCCACACCCTCCGGCGCAATAGACCATTGCCACATCCACCGCGCCAATCGTCGTCGGGATATTTGAGACACATACATTTTTTTGGTTTAACTTTATTCCCTCTATCCACAATGCCTACTAAAGTCACCCCCATGAGAAAAGTGACCCATTTGGAAGGCTTACGTGAGGATATAAATCTAACATGAGGTCTTGGATATGTTATATTGTGATACCAGCCGCAAATTGCATAAGATTATACTACAATGACACAGCCTTGGGCTGTCCGCGGCTAGCGTAGGACTATTGAAGTTCTGAAAACTATTTTGTTTTTTGTTGATAGGATTACATGCATAACTATCGAATCAATAACAGCGTTATCGTGAAATATGTTTTTTTTTTAATAAAATTTAAATTGGTGTTATAAAATTACAGAGTTACAGGCAAAATTAATGCTAGAGATGATTAGGGTATCATTCAGTCTTAACTAAAATCTTACCTGGTCTGGTCAGGTCAGCCATCAGAGCGATCAGAATATACGTCACAGTCCCCCCACTGACCAGGCCTATCAGGAACATTTCCGTCTTGAAGAATCGGTGCCCAAAGTAGCACACAAACAAACCGATAAACAACAGACACGCACAGAGTAATTGCGTGAGAGCATCATCTGAAATAAATCCAAGAATGATAGAAACCATAAAACGTAAAAACTTTATATATTTTTTTTAAAGTTTATTATTTTTTTGAACGCAAATACCTACTTCCTAAGTTGGTCCTAAGTCCGATTTTAAGTTTCTCTCGCTTAACTGAGACGACAAATCAAATCAAATCAAAATTTATTGTGATTCACAGGTTACAAGTTGTTACACATAGAAATAGCTCTGTGATCGGCCTAGTGGCGTACAATTTTTATCTTAGTATATTCATTCTCTTAAATTATCAAAATGATTGACAATGATTAATTTTATGCCTTTTGTTAAAAGCAGGTAGTCATAATACATATAACCAAACCACCGCCAAAGAGCGACGGCGGTAGGCGGCCTTATCGCTAAAGAGCGATATCTTCTAGACAACCTTTGGATATAGGAAATATATTCAAAGACTTACCAAAAACTTCACAATCGCCCTCAATCAACGGGTCACAAGCATAGCTGTAAGTAGGGACGTACACTGAATAGTCGCTGGTGTTAACAGCATTGAAAGCGACTGCTACGTAAATGGACCCCACGCCGGGGTACGCACTGAGCATGCGACGGTTGTGCAGGCCGTTGCTTGGGACCTACAAATTTGGTAATACTATGTTTATGTAGGAACATTCCTCAGCACTGCTTTAGAGGTTTATTTTCAATCATCGTGATGAAAATTACAATATATGAATTGCTTTCGTATTCAGAAAACGTAAAGTTGACTACATTTGGAAATAGAAAGAAAGAAAGAAAGTTTATTCCATACACAAGCAATATCAATAAATACCAAACCTAGAGAAAATACAGACAATGAAAGTAAAATGAGAAGGAAAGAAAATACAATGCATGATAAAAATAATAACAATTAAAAGTATTGAAAAACAAAGAAACTTATTAGCTGAACTCTATTGATGCATAGGTATAGTGTATGGAAAGGGTGGGCCACTCGGCATTTGCTACACCAACATAAGGCAGATGCAGCGCCATAATAGAACATATTATACGTGCTTACTACTGTGGCGTCACGTGACGTCACAATTCCTAAATCGCGATGTTATATATACCACTTCCAAACATTAATCCATTCATCATTCATTAGCCTAACGGCTGTGGTTACGACTGGTCGAGGAGCCTCCCTTTTCATTGGAGGAATAATACCATCCTCCACACTACAATACTTAAACAACTGTTCAACAACTGTCTTAAAAAAATGTTACCACAAAGGGTTGTTTAGTGATAGTGTAGAGATAGACGCTGCTTAGCTACTGTATAAAGTAAAACACACAATAAGCTAATACCATTGTTAGACACGTGTTTAAATTATTACACATGTTTTACTAAACAGGCGTTAAATCAATGTCTAAATAAGTAGTAAGGCTGAGGTTGTATTTATAGAATATTGAGACAAAAGAGCAGACGATAAATGTTACCGAGTAAGACGCAAGTATCCCTTAATATGAGTATATTAGTTGTATATTTTCCCATATTATTAAGTTTTCAGATAGCTACCTAAAATTACGTAATCGGAAAGTGCTTTAGGTTCTTCCCCTGATATAGAGGTTGAAATGCAATCATAAACGTCTATACTTGATAGGTGATACAGCCTTGAGGAAATTATGCCCATAAATCCTATTTATAAAAGACCATTTTTAATTCAAGTTAATGATTCCTTTTGTTTGTCGAAAAATGTTACTGACATGACTGACGCAGGATCAAATGCGCGTGGGCAACAATAAATTACGAGTGTTAAGTGATTCATCAGCTCATTTTCCTATATCCAAGTCATAAGTCCTAATATGTCTTAAGTGGGTTAATTCCATACTAAATACGTACGTAGATGCTAACAGATGTATATTATGGTGATAAAATACAACATTGGGTAGTTTACTGGCTATAATACTGAAGATTGTGCTAATGGTTGTGTTAACAATAGCTGGATGTTTTCAGTTACTAGTACCGTTTTAGCGTAAGACAAGACGCATGATGTAGAATGAAACACTGTGTAAAAACTTGATTCAATTATACATCAGTAACAGAAACTTATCGAGGTGTAAAATCTGAATTTTAAAGTCTTGTTATATTCAATATAATGAATAATAAGATAGCAACCTCAAGCGCAAGATTTAATTCACTCACATTTAACGGCGACATACTATAAAATTTTTCTACATCTATATCAAAGAAGACATAGGTAACCAAAATAAGCCTTACATATTCTCCAAAACTCTCAATATACTGCAACGTCATCATTTGCTGTATACCCTCAAAATAGATATCCATATCGAAATTTTGTTCCAGCAGATACATCTTATAGAATATCAGCACTACTTTATCTGTAGCGTTGCATTCATCATCTATGGGGTCTTTGGCTGGGGCTGCATCAACTAGGATGTAATCTGAGTTGTATGTAGCACGAAGTGAAGGTGATATGGGTACTGGGAACTCCATATTGCAGCCTCCGGGTATGGGGTCTGAAATATAACTGTGGTATAAATTGTATGATAATTTTGTCTGTTATAGTGAGGAGCAACATTATTTCATTGATAGTGTTATAAGTATATAGTATTTATAATGCTAAAATATTGAATATAAAATAAATAATGAAAATAAAATATTGCTTGTGGATGTTTTGTTCTCAGATGGAAGTGATTTTTGAAATAATAATCATTTTCTACAATGTTAATTTTATAAAAAAAAAACTTATATGAATTTATTAAGCACTCACATTTCATAACATTTTAGAGAATATTGTAACATGTTTTAAAATTGTTTAATTTAATCAATATGTATTCATTAATATCACTTAGCACGCTAGGTGAGTTCATGAATAATTTATTGGTTTAGAGAGTGAGATCACAAATTACATTCTTGTGGTTAAAAGTGTAAAATCTTTTGATATTTTTAGTTTATAAGTTATTTATTTATTTTATTTATACTCCTTATTATACCATAAAATATATACAAGAACAACAATAAAAAAAAACAAGGAACACAGTATACACAGTAAGTTATTAAATTTATAGGAATGTAGAATAACAAAACTTAACAGTCCTACATAAATAATAAAAATCATTATGAATCACATTATAATTAGTTACACCACACGCTTGATAATATAACTAATAAATGAATTGTATTTCAAACTCATTAATATTTTCAGATAAAAAAACACATACCATTCTTATCATATCCATGAACTGAAATATACAGTTGTAGATCAATTTCATTTTGGTTCATAATGAAAAATGTATCAATTTTAGGCACAACGCCACTGTATAAACCAACATTTGTGCCATACACAGACGAACCATAAACATTTGTAGTATTGTACAGTGTTATATTATACAAAAAGCTGTGGACTTGAAAAATAATAAATGAAACATTCAAATTTTCATTTACACAGTCCACTTGCAATGTGGAATTCTTTTTGAGGCTTAAAAAGCCACTGTACAGTTCTTTGTTTTCCCATGTTAGAGTTCTATTTAGCGTTATTGTTGTGGCATCTGAAAAGAAAGTATATAATAACTTCTGATTTTATTTAATGAATCCAATTTTGTATTCATTTTCAATGTAATTTTTTCCAATTATTAGACCTTCCATTCTCTTTTAAAGTAATGTTTTAGTCTCTACTGTAACTAGTCCAAAATACTCTGTGTTTTTAGATAGTATATTGTTTAAGTCTATGAATGGCAGATGTAACTCAGCAATCAAATTTACTTTATTGGTCAATGAAAGAGTTGATTAAAAATATTAATTTGAACAATACAAAGTTTAGAATTTTTCATTATTTTTAACAGTGCAATAAATAACAAAAGCTGCAAGCTAATACTGATACCAAGTTAGATGTCTAGTTTACCAAGTTGATTCAATATGAATGGTGAGAGCGGAGAAAAAGTTGCACCCCAGTTCAAGATGTAAAGGTGCCATTTTCAATAACATTGGTAATATTGGTGATGTGGCAATTGAACTGCCAAATTTTAGTATGTTTTCTATTTTTCTCTCTGTCCTTGTTTTGCAAATCATTTCCTTACATTCAAAATTTTCAATAGGTATCTACTGTGAGTGAATTTTATAAAAGTTTATTGGAAAATTTCTAAACTAGTATCCACGCCAGGTAATCCCCAGGTATTACCTTGTAAAATGTTACTAGAGACGCGGTTTCACACATATTTGTGGTCTATATAATTCAATTTAATGTCGTTGACACTTTGCTGTGTCTCGTGCAAACATATTACTCGTAAATGCATAGCAAAAGCATGTAAATAAATTAAACTAATATTGAATATGTACCCTGACAATATTAGTCGAATAAATAAATGATACTCACTCTGACCGTGGCTGCTCTTCACCGTGAATAATATAAAAACACAAACAAGTTTACACTTAATCACAGATAACAACATTTTGTATGCGCTTATTACTATTTTTTATCCAGCATACTAACAATTCTTAACAAGGCACGGATTGAGTATCGAAAACTACTAATTTAATTTGGTCTGTTATCATCAGCTGTTCATGTTGACATTTAAAAATTCCCATAATAAACACCAAACTTATTAGATACAATTTGTACTACAAGTACTGAGAACCTTTGGTTATTTTATGGGCAGCCTGATCGTTCAATGTAAACAAAACATTAATAGACACACATTCAACAATGTGAAAATAATGTGTTAGTTATTTTTTCTTCCTACAATGAACTGTCACCTGTATGAATGTCAAGAACGAATGATCAACCGGCACACCGAATGAGCGATGCTCTATTCATTCTCAGCTGTCAAGTAACGTGCGAGAGTGATATAAGTTTTGCTTTTAGTTGTACAATAAGCGTATTTATGCAACATTTTGCCTCACTATTCTCTTTTTCCTTTAATAATATTTATTATCAACTTTAATTTAAATGATATACAAAATAGAATGCGTCAAAATTAAATTGTTTTGAAAATAGGTCGAGTGGCATGTCGGTCCTTCAATCACGATATCGATTCCTTCGCTGGCCGCTAGAGCGCACTCAGTACCATGTCTAATCTAAATATGGCGGCTCGATCAATGAAGTTGTAGTGTGTAGTGAAGTCTAGTGTAAAAAATTGAAATGATTAAACATTGTGATTATTTTACGTGTTAAATAAATAAATGGGCCATGGGAAGAGGCCAGGATTTGTTGGATGCGGCGCGTAAAGGCGATGAGCGGAGTGTGGAGAAAATTTTGGCACAAATAACTAAAAGGAGTGGTCCTTTTACGAGGTAAGTTCATGTTTTTCGCAAAAGTAACACAGAAACGCTGATTTATAAATTGTTTTTAAACTTAAAATTTATTCCTTTATTTGTGTAGAAAAAATACTGCCTAATATATCTTCAAGAAATGTTGTATAAACGGAATACCAAACGCATAAAGAATTTCGTGTTTTTGAGAATATCAGCATCTTATCTTCCAAGAATTCTGTGAAATTTTGTTGAATATAGGTATGTAAGGAGTTCTACTTTTATGTCCGCACTTAACGTACGTAGATTAAGGTTATTTTCAATTAAGGAATATGATACAAGGCTGGTCTTCGCATTTCTTGATTTATTTTGCCTTGGTAAAGTAATTTCTAAGGAAACATCAATCCATTTGTCCAATTAATGTTGTCGTATATTCTCCGAACGACTTCGAAGATACAAAATTGTAAAGGATTCGTAAATATTTAATGAACTTATAATCTTATGTAAAATTTGGGATTTCGATACAGTATTTCGGTTGGATCGATCACAAATATAAATAATGCATACCGGTATCAATTAATGGACAAATTTATATGTATACAAACATACATATATAGACTAAGACAAGACATTAACTAGGTACTTACTTAACTAGTCCACTTGTACCAATATAAAAGTAACCATATCGTTGCTACTAGCATAATGATCGTGATTTAAAAAATGTTTCACACAAAATATGAACGATATGTGTTATTGTGGACATAGTTATTGTTACCTACACGTATTATTGATAACAATGATAACAACGCACAATGGTGACATGCCACACGTTATTGCAACGAGTGATTAGCGCCGATTCTCGTTAAACAATGGGCTTGCAATTAATTAGGCAGCTACGAAAGAACTACGATTGTTCTGATTTGTGAACTATTCGTGAATAGATAAAAGATTCAATAGTAAAAGCATTAGTTTTGTTTAATGAAGCAATGTTTTATTCAATTAAAATAAATCCCTTGCAAGCAACGCATTGCAGTTAACGTACAAAATTATTCTTAAAAAAGTTGTAAGGAGTTGATGATAATGGTATTTCAAGTTCCTGCCCTTTCTGTAATAAACAACTTGAAAAATAAAAATAAATTCCCTTAAGGTCGATGTCGACATTGATTAAGCTGATATACCTTCGATCGAATCGAATAAAATCCACCGAGTGAATTAACGTTATCTATTTAAGGAAGTAAGTAACTAATATCGTTTAAGTGTTGGCTCCTTGCCAGACGGCGATGCATGTGAAATAAGGTACGTTGAACTTGCCCATCTATAATATCCCATTCACCCACATATCGTATGCAGTTTGTATGCATGCGCGCACGTCTGCCGTTTTATACCATCGAAATTGTCTTCGCGCTATACTGATTCTATCACTTTTGAATTTCGAATGTGAATTGTTTTTTCGAGCGCCATTTTTATTTTTGCCCAGCTGTTGCGCGCGTCTTCGCTCCCGTAGGATAATGTTATATGGCCTATGTTCGTGTATGTAGGTTTCCAATGGTAATTTTTTTTCAAATCGGTTCAGTATATTCGGAGTCTATTCAATTAAAACAAACAGTAATAAAATCTTGCCTCTTTATAACATTAGTGATGTGACCGTTACTAAGGTTTACGAAATCTTTGTAAGATCAGAAAGATCGATAAGTAAACTC
>LQNK01001621.1:82209-93423 GCA_001586405.1 Phoebis sennae | reverse complement strand
CGCCACAGGATAATGTTATATGGCCTATGTTCATCAGAGATACTGTAGGATTCCAATGGTGAAATAATTTGTTTCAGTATATTCGGAGTCTATTCAATTCAAACAAACAGTAATAAAATCTTGCCTCTTTATAATATTTTTGTGTAGATGTGACCGTTACTAAGGTTTACGAAATTTTTCTAAGATCAGAAAGATTGACGAGCAAACTCCTAAGTACTTGTGTTTATGGCATGTCGTTGTCTTCATGTTATAGTTGTTGTTACTTGTGGCGATGCAGCTCGTAATAATATCACATTTCTCACAGTTTCATTAGAATATAAGGTAATCGATCAAAATGACGATACAACGCTATTGTTTATTTTTATTTCTCATTGGTCGAGTGGCAAGCTGTACGTATCAAATGCATTGATTAATGTTATCGGGATTTCTCCTGTTATCAACCAAAATATACCAGGTTTTCTTAGGAATGTAAGGGACTTTCAAGAAAACCTTTCTTCCGGAACCTCGGAAAGAACCTAGGAGCTGTGAAAAATATGCTTTACTGTTTAATATCCGGCTAAATAGTCAATATTCGTTCAGGAACTTAGTTTGATCCTGCTCTCAATCTCTTCACTATATTCTCCTGTTCAGATCCTATCAGGCAACTCTTATTGTACTTTAACGGGTAATTCAAGTACTTTATGCGTTGGATATATGCAGTTTCTTCATAAGCAAAAGCATTAACGATACGTTTGGTAAAATTGTAACGACAATTTTGAGATCCCGGTTTACTATATTGTTTCAAATTGTTTAATTGTTCCGACTTAACCCCTTAAGCCGATTTGCAATTAGTCAATTGATCACTTTTTTCTGCACCCGGACATGCTGGCATGTCGAAAGCTTGCATGTCACATTGTTATATTCATAGTGATTCACACGAAGATAGGATTAATGTATCGCCTGATTATTACAAAAATAGTGTTGTAAGTTGTAACGCTGAAGGTATATTTGTACTACTTAATGATAGGTACACAAGGCTTACTCGATACGAAGCGCGCCTGAGCAACGCACATATAGACACTGTTGCCCACCAAGATATTTCGGGCTACATCGGAACAGTTTAATACATTATGTCATACGTTCTACGCACAGTAACCTCTGTTTGCGTAGCATTTGTAGTAGTGAAGTACATGAATTTGATATACGTGCCTATAATGGCGTCTATGCACGTTATGGTTTGCATGATAGTTTTAACCATGCATAACATAACAGGCATCGATACTGTTGCACCTCGTTTATACCTGTACGGTTAAAACTTAAAACCATCGTGCAAACCCATTAGGGTTTTCATGCACACACATCGTGCACACACATTAGTGTGTGGTCTCCATAATCTATATACCATTTTGTGTTTATACAAACCTGATGTAATCCCATTTTGTAATTGGGTCAATAAAATGTTTATATAGTTCGAGAATTTGGTTCATACTATTACAATAACAAAAGTTTGTATCCAATTTCATGATGTCATACGATGTCTACGAATGTACTGTAACCGCTTGTGCAAAGAGATAACGGTTTGTCCATTTATTTTCAGTTGGGCTTTCTAGGTTAACTAACTGCGGGCTAGATTTTGATTGCTGATGGACTCGATTTTGTGAATGAATATTCCTTACGTACAATGCATTTTTATGTTCTATGTTTAAGATGATACAAAAGTGAAGGAAATAAATATAATACGACGTAATCTTCATTAAATAAGTAATAATTTTTAATTTTTTACCTCTTCCAAAATTTTACTTTTACTATAGGTTTTAAGTAGGTACTAAAAGTATAAATAACGTTGATTTTTAAATGAAAAAATACAATGCATTTGTGTATTAATCGATGTGAAATCAATTAGTCATACTGCGCGATATATTGTTACCTACCACTTTGATTGAAAAGAATCTTAGCGAGTTATTTGCAGCTCAATAATTCATGACATCGCAGTACAATTTATTGGAAATACGTGACTTAAATAATAATAATTAATAAACTGAACTAGGAAGTAAATACTGCTGACTGGTATGAGTCGATGTTGTTATCACGTTATCAGTGATAATGATAGCGTTTGTTATAAAATAACGCGTGTTTTGTGTCATACGCCCACTTTGCCTCAAATGTATCTATCTATTGGTTATTATGACAACACTTCGGCCTATGCATGTCATTATAAATTATAAGTATTTTTTTAATATTTGTATTAAAAAACGACTTAATTAAAATTTAAGAAGATGCTTTAGCACTAATTAGTCTTACACAGTTAGTACAGTTATACATATTTTAATTAAATTATTTATAGTTTGGTATCTTAAAAAATAAAAGAAACTATATTTTTCAAATATAACCGCACGCTACTACACTCAAAAGCAGTTCTTTTATAAAATAATACATTTGAAATTAGATAATGCATGATTGTTTAATTATCTTATACGAGCAACGATTTTATTCTTTGATTGTAAAGAGTCAAGGTAAATATTTAAAAATAAGTCTTCCTCGAGGTAACGTTGAATATATTATTAGAAAAAAACAAAAAAAAAATATGACGAATATTTTTTATCTACGTATGTATGCTAGGCAAATACGTGCGATTCGAGGAAAATAGGCACATGCAAAACCGGTTGTTATAGTGACGTGCCTTCTTGATAGAAAGAGGTTTTATTTCACGTATAATTCATGCCCTCTAATATAAATGTACATGTTGGAGCATGTGTACTTGATGGATTATGAAAATCTTAAGCGAGTAATAACATTTGAGTTTTATCTGATCGTCTTGGGCTTGTAATTGTTTTTCTTTTGAAACATTCGTTAGGTTCGAAAGCATCTATGCCAACTTTGTATAATGTCGAAATATTTTAATTGTTTTTTATAAATGTACAACGTTTTATTTTTATGTATAAGATATCTGATCGACTCACAGACTACTATGACAATTTATGTTACTTTTTAAATCTAGAAATATTTTGGATGAAGAATAAAAATCTTGAACATCATCATCATCATCATTATTAGCTTTTGATAGTACAATGCTAGACGTAGGCCTCTCCTAAGGCACGCCACTGAGCCCTATCGTCAGCACTTGAATCATTTCGTAAATAATATATTACAATAATTTATCATTGATAATTTTACACCTCAAACCTTTAAAAAGGTGGTAAAGTTGCCACATTACTGCTAATGCGATTATTGCGATTGCGGTGCGATTATTGTAAGTCCACGATACTCCATAACTCTGATACTCCATACTTTCTGAACGGTACAAAACAACAAGGCGTGTTAAAACTCAAGTAAACATAGGCAAACAAGCCTAAATAATTAGACCACCGGCTCGAACACGAGAACAGTTACACCGCAAAAATACCGCAATAAAAAGGTCTAACTGAAGCAACCTGTTGCCCGCGCGGTGATTCATCCTTCGGTGTGATGGTTAGTCACTGACGACCGTTTCCACGATATGGTGCGCTTGTAAATATTTAAAATCAATATTAGAACGGAGTGCTTAGATAAGGAATGGCGCGTAATCGATTTTTAACGGCCCTATTTAAATGCGTATTGGTGAAATGTTAAGTGTTGGTGCCGAAAATGAAGTTTTGGATACCTTTCTTTGGCAAACGGGATATGTTTCGAAAGCTGAGGAGACGATTCAGGTTTGTGCGAGATGAGGTTTTCGTTCCGATTGGATGGTTTTTACCTGTTGTTTGGTCTTGGGATCACAATCATTACGATTTTTTTAATACACATATCCGTTTATTTGAAATAGTCTTTACAAATAGGTATATAAAGGATATATGTTTTCTCATCTTCTTGTAGTAGTTTGCATTTTTAGGGTAGTCCTATCCAATAATTTTAACAATTTTGTAAAAATCCTTAAGATATAATATCTTATCGGTTGCTGGAAAGTATATTAAATTGTACATGGTTTTAACCCTCCCTAATCCCTACTAATATTGAAACTGCGAAAGTCACTCTATTTGTCTCTTCCTAAAGTACTGAACCGATTTGGATGAAATTTTATACAAAGATAGTTTGAGACCCGACCAAGAACCTGGCATAGTTTTAATCCCGGAAATCCCACAGTAGTATCACGGGAGTGTAGTGGGCGTTTTTAGGAAAGGATTGTGGACGAGAACGAGGGAAAAGCTAGTACATATTTCAAATAAATGAGTTTAGATTTAGTCATTTGGTAATGATTAGACTTGGAATAATTAATGTTTCCGACATCGCTGCTAAGTTAATATATTCATAATGGCACAAAATACCAGTTTCTATATTGTACATACATCGTAATTGCGTTAATAACGAGGAATATTGTGTTATATATTATACCTACGATTGGACTTTATAGTTTTTCTTCGCAATCTCTTCATTATATGTTTATTTATTTAAGATATTTGTATGCACAATGATATGTAATAAGTTAACGGTGCATTGATAATATTTAAAGATCATTACGATTTACCAATATTTTAATTGTTAGTTCGAAAGGTTTACAAAATATTAATATTATTATTTTCTTTTTTTTAGAATTATTTATTTATTTCGATAAGACTTACCAATCTTATATATTTGACGACCCGGTTGGCGCAGTGGTTCGGCAAAGGTCTGTTGCGCCGGAGGGTGTGGGTTCGATCCCCACGAGTAGAAAATTATGATGTGATGAACATTGTAATTTTCTACTGTCTGGGTGTTAATTTATCTATAGTATGTATGTATGTATTTACAAAAAAAAAAGTATGTTTAAGTATGTCTATCAGTTATCTAGTACCCATAGTACAAGCTTTGCTTAGTTTAGGGCTAGATGGCGTTGTGTTAAATGTCCAGGAATATTTATTTATTATTAGTCTATACGATATCTAGCTATTATTCTTAGCAAGTATCCTAACAAATAACAAAATGGATATTATTTTGCTAACGTTAGCATAGCCCAGAGGTTCCCAAACTGTGCGTCATATAGGGCTGTCGCGAGGACCCATTGCTTCCCCCCCTCTCCCATTTATGGGCCCCGATTATCTGTCCCCTCAATCCTATTTGAAACTAGAACTCATCCCCCGCTGACACTGGGGCATATAAACATAATATAACTAAGTGCTTCACGTAACAAAAAGATTGGGAACCCTTGGGCCATAGCAAATAAGAGCATTCTTGCTCTTATCATAATATTATGAAGGACATAAAAATTGCAAATCGATTACTGAAACAGATGTAAATTACATCTGCTCCAAGCAACGACATGATATCTTTGTACTCAAGTAAAGACAGGTGCATTAAGGTTTGGGCGGAAAACAATATTCGAAAACCACTTAATATAGCAAAGTCTAAAGGAAGTCTAGCTCCTTTTTGAATGGCAAAGTGCATAGTAGATAAAATGTAATAAGTTCGTGTTAGTTCGTCATAACTCATAATATACCTATTTTATATTTTTTTCTTATTGCATTTTGAATATTTTGATTCGTGCCTAAAATATTGCGTCGCGTGCCGTTGGTTCGCTCTCCCTGTATTATTTAATCACTATTGAGTGTTCAACTTTGGCATTCTAACAATGCAACTTGGCATTGAAAACACACAGGTCTTTTTACCAAAAACACGACGGAAACTCATAAGAAAATAACAATGGTATATGATTTTTTCTCCCAATGTTTTTTTAGGGATCATATCAATTTATAAAAACTTTTTTTGAAGTACATACCTCTAGAGTTGCTCGAGAAGGACATAAGGAGGAAACTAAGGACTTAAGGAGATATGAAATCATTATTCATTATAATAAAAGAACGATAAACCATCAAAAAGATGAAACTATGATAATTGAGAAGTAACGCTCAACTGACCACTGAGTCACTTGGGCATGCAAAACTCGCTCCGTTTGGTCGCCAGTCGATGACCTTGGAACCGGTAAATAAAGGTCCGGGTAATATCCCCCGAGGTATACAGGTATATAGGATGCATTGCATGGGAATATGAGCTATGCGCTTTTCGGTGTAAGTACGATTTTCGGTTATCAGATTGGATATTTGTCGCAGGTCTTTCCATGGGTGAAGAAAGGAATGAAAATATTGAGAAATTTTGTTTTGTTTTCTTTTGATTTCTTTTCAATGTATTTCTATAGACAATGCTTGTTGAAAGGATTGTGATGTTGGCGTAAAATCTGGATTCGTACGATACATACAATAACTGTAGTAACTATACCACAATTAATTATGAATAAGCAGTTAGATTACTCATTTATTGTAAAGTATGTAAATTAGGCACCTTTATACGTAATGATTTTATCATTAGTCAAATGATATCAATCTGTTTCTTCTAACCTATGTTATATCTTAAATAATTAGCTTCCAAAAACATATTGCACAATCAACAAAAGATTTATAAAGGTAAAGTTCAGCATTCAACACACCACTAAGGTGCTCTTGTACAGCAATGATTATTATAGAGTGGGTGTGATAACTAACAAATGAGACTATTAGAATACTTCAACGAAGTTCTTCCTTTGAAGAAAAACCCAATAGCTTACACTGGGATTTCCCAGTTACTTTCTCCCGGCAAATATAAGCTGATACTTCATAGTAAGAAAGTTCGATAGTTTATATTGGGTGTATGATCTAACACACACACTGCCAGTCACGGTCGCGTGTTTTATGTTCCACAAGGAAAATAATTTCATTCAACCGCAATCGTGACTAATGGTGGACAGGCCAGCTTGCGACCCGGTGGTAGGGATGTCGATTTAAAAGAAGTATGGTTTGTGAAGGATAATCTATACTTGTATACTAATATTGTAAAGAGGAAAGATTTGTTTGTTTGAATAGGCTCAGAAACTGACTGATTGGGATATTGATTTGAAATTTTATACAGAGATTCTTCGAAACCCGAGGAAGGATATAGGATATTTCACCGCGTATTTAACGTTCCTGAAGTATTTTCGGGATATAAAGAATCCCATCTCCTTTTTCGGGTTTAAAAATATATTTATACAAAATTATCAAAAGTGGTTTAGGCGTGAAGATACAGACACATACAGAGTTACTTTCGCATTTATAATATTAGTAAGGATATAATTTATTTGACTGCTAAACTGTTTTGTTCGATACGCGTTATATTTGATTTCTATTTAATAGAAAAAGTACATGCTGTTTATAGTAGTTGCTCACCCTATTGTCTATGTATGGTGTATATAGATCTATTGTTGGCTATGTGGTCAGAATGGCGCTTAGACAACTAACTATTAGTAAACATTGTTCCACTCGCCTTTGACTCGACTAAACTGTTTTGTGAGGTAAATAGTTCAAGTAATAAAGGATGTTGAATTAGTGTATTCGTTAAATAACTAAGTAATAAAGAACGCAAGGGAGTATTTAGTGATGATTCACTGATGAAAACCATTTTTGTATAAAGTAAACGGTGTTAGTAGTAACTAATTTATTTAAAGTGAATTAGTAACTTACTAGTAATTGTACATTGTTCAAATAGGATTGCTATAGTTAAGTTTACGGTTTAATTATATATTTTATTCGTACCCTACATGAATTAGAATTTGGTTTCAACTTTCAACCAAGACCCAACTATTTTTTTCTTTAGTAACCCTTTCCGTATAATCTAAATGATGATACTTCGCGTAGAATATTATAAAACGTGTTTAAAGTTTATTTTCGTATAAATGTGCTATATTTATATACATGTACGATTAGATAACACTTAATTATCAGTATAACTATTCTTATATATGCCAGGAAAGAAATGTGTACTTTCTTGCAATCAAATTCTGCATATTTAAACATTAAATTAAACATAAACTTCTACACTTTAATTTGAAATGTGAAGTGAATTAATCGTTGTCTACGCTACATCCAAAAATTGCTTACTATAAATTAGGATGAATATGAATCCAGAAACTTATAAAAATCAGTAAGTGATTAAATTAGATTGTAACTACCAATACAAACAATTATCGCAGTAAATGGGCCTTAAATTTGCACACTATCCGTTATCATTTATTCGTAATTATATGCTAATTCCTTGAACTACTTCTGCAATCTTATCATGTATTATCATAAGATATTAATTTACTCGCTAGGACAGTCCCTTTGCGGTCACACAGCCAAACCTGTTCTCTCGCGGTCCCATGGAATCCTATGACTAAGCGTAGAAATATGGGCACAATAGTTAGTGTATCAAATATACGTATACAATATGGACGTTAATAGGAAAGTGCACTGTTTCGGCACTTTTGATATCTGTGCTAATGTGTGCGAAGCCAAGTGCAACTTTTACAGGAAGTGCATAAAAGCTAAGAAGAAGATACGCGCGAAGGTTTTCGATTTTGATAGGTGAGTTTAGTTCGGTGTAATGACAAATTAATTCGTCGTTGTGTTGTCGAATTTTGTTCAGTGTGGTCCTATAGAATTTGGTTTAATTCTGACAATCCATGTGGAAGATATTCCAGGGAACTCCTCGATAATCAACAGAATAAGCTCTGCGGTTAAGGTTAATGATGTATATTAAACTCTTACTCTAAGACTGCCTATACCTATTTTAAATTTAACAAGAATTTCCAGCTTATTTGTATTGGTTCAACAAAAATAAAATAAAAGTTATTTTCTACTTTTTAGTGTAAGGAAGCCGGTATTTTTTGGCAAAAAGTTATTTTCTAATTATAAAATTAAAACAGTAAGTTAATCCTGTGCGGATTTAAATACATAATAATAAAAACAAACGTTCGCTTTAAATCCCTTGTCAATTTAATTTAGATTAGATATGCTTTGAGAATTATCCAATTCCTTATATCTTTATGAACTTTCACGTATAATGATTGCAGGATAATGAAACACGAAAAAGAAAAGTTTATGAAATATGAAAGGAATTCACTTTTTCTTTTAAAGTGTGCACGGTCTAATAAAATTACCGGCTGACTGACTAACATCAGATAATCTAGAAATAGATGAAATATATTTAAAATTTACGCAGAATATTTTATGGTAAACCTTGTATCAAGATTTTGTTGTTTATGAAAATAAATCAGGAAAATTTTAAGGAATATGCTCAAAATATTCTCGTATGATGTAAGTTTATATATCTTTATTTTTGCTTTTATTTTTGATATTGTCTTCACGTTATGAGATCATGCTTAAATGGTTGATAAAGATACATACATATGTATCTATCTATGTTTTAACGTACTTCATCAAATGTCCCAATATTTTTTTACTCTCCGCTATGGTCTCAGACTATAATAAATAATCAATCAATGATCGCAAAGATTACGAATGCAAGAATTTTCTCTAAAAAATAACAAATACCGGTGAACATTTAAGTGTTACTTATTACAGCTGATTGCACGCTTTGCGGTCGCCTTTGTCTCGGAAACTTCCGGCTGGCAATACATATTTTATTAATGTTGCTAATGACTGCACAAATCGGTGTTCAATATTGTGTTAAAATATGTTTTATGTCGTTACGAATATGTTAAATTCTAAAAATAAATCCATATTTGGTGCATGTACAAGGAAATCAAGGTGTATCTAAAGTCTGAACTATACAAATCATAGTAGTTATTAAAACTATTTGAGGCATTTCCAGCTCAGATAATGTTAGTAAGCAAATATTGTGTACTAAAAATATTTTTTACGCGATTTAAAAAATAATAATTAAGAGTTTCTTTTAATTTATTTTTCTTTTTTATTTGTTTAATGTTTGTGCATGTTGTGAATACCTGTAAAGGTTTGCTACATAAGTTTAAAACTCGGTACTGTATATTATTTGGTATCATTAGATGTAAGCAAATGTTGGTATATAAAACAAGTAAATTGTATGTACCTATTACGCAAAATAACACGTGCGTTACGGAAACGTTTCCAAATGACATGTTTATGAACGATTCGTGTCTTAGTTCCATTAATTTTATTTATTACTACTACGAAACTGATCTCCTGAATCCCATCAACTAATGATGGGATTAGATCAGTTTCGCTGTATGATGTACGCATTTCTTAAATTACATTAAATAATTGGGTCGTGCATTCGTCCGGTGGAAACGGCATTAATTTCGTGAAATCCGCGCAGATGCTAACGGTTGTTTACAGTGGAAATCCTAAAATTAGGCAACTGCCATTGTTCCAATGAGCTCTGAGGTCTACGACCCGTCTTAATGAATTGTGTAGCGTGTCAAGGCCGAAGCTAAGAAGTGTGGGTATAACGGTATCAATGAATATGTCATTCCTCGCCAGGTGATTGTAATGTATGTCATTTTTTGTGTGGCGATTTTTTTAAATTACCGCAGCGACCTGGATTCTTGTGTTTTAAAATTGTGATCTAAATTTTGATCACGTAGCTTAGAAAATAATGTTTTAGAAATTTAATAAATAAATGATTATTACTTAATTCAACACGTAGATCGTAGACATGAAAACATCAATTGAGTAAATTATTTACTTACAATCTCATTATCAGTTTGGATTTTATTGGAATGTTAGATTAAGGTTAACAGAACGTACGGGAAAATGAAACAAGCAAAATTGTTTTATTAGACGTTTATGATATTATCTATATGATTTATTAAATTGGTTCTGCTATGTATATCAGCTGTACTGAACTTTCGACACTTCGTTCATCAGCAGTCGTGGCCGAGCGGTTAAGGCGTCTGACTAGAAATCAGATTCCCTCTGGGAGCGTAGGTTCGAATCCTACCGACTGCGAATTTCTTTTTATATTTTTTTATTTATATTTTATACAAAATGTGTTATTTTTTAAATTTTATTTTGGACTAGTTTATCTATAAGTTAATGTTAATGTTTTTATTTTGTCAACAGTTTGAGAAGAGGTGCCGGTGTTAATGTTCAAGATGACAATGGATATACGCCGCTACATCACGCTTGTCTCCGTGGACACAAGTGAGTTGAATACTATTCTTATACTATAATAGTAGAGAAGATCATAATATTTTCCCACACTTTTAAAATTCCTTTCTTCCTCGGGTGGCACTCAAGTTATTATTATATTTTATTTGTAAAATATCGTAAAAAGTTATTTAAACCTTGTCTATTTTCAACTCAATAAATCACATTTATTATTTGACATGAAAAGTCGTAGCTTTCTATTTAGTACTGTGAATGGTACCCACATGCCGTCTTATGTGTTTGCTATCTAAATATCTAGACACGTAGAGGCAGATCTGTATCGCAATGTATTAAAGAAAAACCAATA
>LQNK01001621.1:68325-81831 GCA_001586405.1 Phoebis sennae | reverse complement strand
AAATTCTATTCTTCCTCAGTTGGCACTCAAGTTATTATTATAATTTTTATTTTTTTTCTTTTTACACGTAAACCTATTTTTTAGTATACATAATTGAATATACGAGTACTTATTTTTGAACTTTTTAAAAATATCGTGAATTGTTAATAAAACCTCGTCTTTTTCCAACACAATAAATCATTTACATGGAACATATATTACCATTTACATGGAAAAGTGTAGCTTATGTTTTGAGAACTGCGAATGGTACCCAAATGCCGTCTTATATGTTTGCTACCTAAATATCTAGACACGCGGTAGCGTGTCTGCCAAGTTCAAAAAGGCAGATCTGTATCGCAATGTATTAAAGAAAATCCAATAATTATGACTCATACGGACATAATTTGTTTAGAGAGATAGTACGATTGCTACTATCAGTGGACGCGTCACCATGCGTGGTGGACAAAAAGGGTGCCACGCCGCTCCACCTGGCCGCGTGGAAGGGCGACGCGGACATCGTGGCCATGTTGCTGGCGCACAACAACCCGCCGGTGAACGTCAACCAGGTGGTAAGTGACAAATATTAACTGTGTAGGAACAGTATTGCGTGGTGGACAAGAAGGGCGCCACGCCGCTCCACCTGGCCGCGTGGAAGGGCGACGCGGACATCGTGGTCATGTTGCTCGCGCACAACAACCCGCCGGTGAACGTCAACCAGGTGGTAAGTGAACACTACTAACCATGTAGGAACAGTATTGCGTGGTGGACAAAAGGGTGACGATGATATCGTGGCCATGTTGCTGGCGCACAACAACCCGCCGGTGAACGTCAACCAGGTGGTAAGTGACCGATACTATGTACTAACCATGTAGGAACAGCATTGCGTGGTGGACAAAAAGTGCGCCAGTGTAAAGTGACCCACATGTTATAGCTATTATAGATTGACGGATCGCCCTGCGTGGTGGTAAGTGTAACACCCTAATGCATACGTAGTGAATGCTGGGTTTTATGCAGAGACGTGTTACCATGCGTGGTGGACAAACAATGCTGCTCGACCTGGCCAAAAGCATGGCTTTGAGTATATAAAGGATGTACCTTAGAACATAGTTGATTCTTCTCGTGATTCCTTAAGAAGAAGACAGATTTCCTCCCTAGACTAGGATAAATTTTAGTGACCCAGAAATACAACTAAGCTCACTTAGTCATTATTGCATTTTGATCGAGAGTCAAAATGCAGTGATATGATACTGACGTGTTTTTGTCCTCGTTACGGTATATAAATTACTTTCAATGTTTATATTTACATTTTTTACTAATTATGTCACGTATTGCTGCAACTGACAGGTTTTAATGCCCCTATGACCTATGTCGATTTTGTTGAAAATACTTGCTTACTTATTTTAGATTTACTATTATATTCACACTTATATTTAGTGCTCTGTACTTCTCCTTTTCTTTCTTTTTATCTATGACGTGATGAAACTACGATTTGGCTGTATGACACTTTAATAGCTTAACTCCGCGATTTCACTCGCGTATATAACCCTTTCCCGTCGGATTTTTGGGATAAAAACTATCTTATGGTTATTCCTGGGGTTTATAAAGAATCCATGTACAAAATTTTATCCAAATCGATCCTGTTGTTTCTGAGCCTATTCAATTCAAAAGAACAAATCATTCCTCTTTATAATATGGGTATAGATCTGTATTTCTCAATTTGTAATTATAGGAGCATTGATTAAAGACTGTTCATTCATAATACGAGAAGACTTAAAAAGATTTCCATTTCAGACGCTAGACCAAGAGACGGCGTTACTGATGGCAGCTCAGTTCGGCTTCGTCAACGTGGTGGCGCAGCTTATAGCGCGAGGAGCTGACGTGAACATTCGTAATATCAAGCAAGAGAGTGCGCTGGACCTAGCGGCGCAGTATGGACGGTGGGTTCTAGAACGTTTGCCTAACACTTATTTCACTGCCCAAGGTATTTTATGTTTTCGTCATATGCAAATTTGTACTTCTCTCCTCCACTTACTAGATCATATATGACATTTCTGAAAGCTTCCTAGACACAGGCTTTGCCTAGGTTGGAGTCTATTGTAATGTGGATATTAGTTATAAGGATAACGCATGTAATAATGTTAAATAACTAAAAAAATAAATACACTACTCTTACTCTAACAGACACAATATAATTGTTAAGTACCCGCACACAGTTTTATAACCGTATGGTTTTCGCGGTAATGCTTTTTTCGGAATAGAAGAAAGTGCGACGTGACACTATAATGTATGGGTAGACAGTAATGACGAAAATTAAGAGGTTTCGCTTGGAACATACACTAAAAGTACACAAACTATTTCTATTATTATTATAACTTGATAGATCTTTTCAAAACACCTTACGGAATTTCAATATCTAATAAACGGTCTTAAAGACATAATTGCCACATTAACGAAAACATTGACATATGAAATGCACCCAACGCGTGGAAATTATGTTAGGAAAGTATGTTTTTACAAGTTTGGAAGTCTTATAAACCCGTTGACGTATAGTGGAGGTTAATGAGATTAATAAGATATAAGAGGATATAAGAGACGCACAAGATATAGTTCGTAATGTGCCGATATCAGAAATCTAGTTATTAAAATTGACAAGCCATTCTATTAAAATTAAAAATAGAAGTGTAGTTAAATCATGAATCAATAGCTTTAATTTAAAATGCGAAAACAAAAAATGAACCATATAGAATCCATTATCTCTAAATCGCTCTTTACTTTATTAACTTTTAAAATCGTCCGAAGCTAATAAACGGTCTTACAATATAGAACTATAATTGCCACATTAACGAAACCATTGAAATATGAAATGCACCCAACGCTTGGAAATTAAATATTCTTGTACTAACTATTCAAATTAATGTGTGGAAAGTGTGTTTTTACAAGTTTGGAAGTCTTATAACCCCGTTGACGTATAGTGGAGGCTAATGAGATTTCCTCGGGATAATTTGTTCGAGTTTGCTCTAAGTTCTGTGCGTTTGTGTAACTTTGAGGTTTCCGCTTGACTCGGGTGTGAAGGATTAATACGTTTATAGTTAGTTAAAAGATATAATAGACGCACAAGATATAGTTCGTAATGAGCCGATATTAGAAATCTAGGTATTAAAATTGACGAGCGACTAATCTATAAAAATTAAAAATGGATTCTAATTTAAAAACAGAAAACAAAACATAAACCGTAGAGATAATAGAACTCTAGTACGCTCTTTAAAATCATTCTAAAAGTAAGATGTAAGGTCTCAGGACATAATATAATTTATTTCATACGTTAGACCTTTGAGCGTACGCATGCAGATCCGCACTCATATACGCAAATTGCACGCACATTAACCAAACACATTGCAATATGAAATTCACCCATTGAAATTATCTACTTATATGTTTTTGCAAAAAGTTTGGAAGTCTTATAAACCCGTTGACGTGTAGAGTTGATGAGTAGAGACTAGTAAGATTTTCCCGCGATAATTTGTTAGTTTGCTCTAAGTTCCGCGTTTGTCTAACTTTGTGGCTTCTTGACTGACGGTCTCGGGAGTACAATATTTATGTGTAGTTTTAGATATAATACGTTATAGATAAATTATTTGAATCAGAAGTGTTTTAAACACTTGCATAACATAATTTATTTAAGGTTTGGACTTTGGTTTGAATGGTTTATTTATCACATTTTAATCACAAGATACGTCGAGAAGTTTGACTAGATGAAGAGAGACACTTAATGTTGTTTGGTAATCGGTGTCCGCTGCATTTGATACGTTATTCACTGATAACGGCTGGCAACGCATTCGCGATTCCTAACTTTGCAAATACCCATGAGTGAGGGTAATCACTTATTATAAGGTGATCCGTCTGCTCGTATGCCTGCTTCGTTTAATAAAATAAATAAAAATAAACACAAGTTACTCAAATAATTTTTAGAAATATCTCAAAACCTTGAATAAACAAACCAAATTCAGGAAAATTCACAGCACATTTGAACACTATCCGAAAATCTAAAGTGGCCATAATGATAGCACGATGGTCGTATAATTCTTGCGTTTCAACAGGTTGGAAATGGTCCAGCATCTGTTGCGGTTGTAATGTGTGTTACTACAAGAGTCCCAAGTATGAAACATCACTGTAAAAATATAAAATATTAATAAAAAACATTGAAGATTATCCTCAATTACCAATTATTAATATTTTATATTTTATTGTACGATTCAATAGTACTTATGTTATTATTTTACAAAAAATGCTTTAACACAGAGTTTTATTATTGACTTTCTTGTTTCCATATTCTCGGTAAATTCAAAATTCTTAATTGGTAGAAGTTTCATATAGATATATTTCGGAATATATCACACATCTAAATTATCATTTTCTATAAGAATAATGTGACTTATAATAAAAAGTACTTTATAGAATAGTAAACACACAAAAAAAAATAATAATAATTTGGCGTGACTGTGCTGACTGTTTTTAAAATGAATTGTTTTAATACAATTGGTAACGCAAACAGGTTGGAAACGGTCCAGCATCTGTTGCGGGTGCAGCCGATGCTGGTGCAGCCGTACAAGTTCCCCAACTGGAAGGTGCGCTCGTTCTCCTCCACGCCCCTGCACAGAGCTAGCAAGAATGGACACAAGTGAGTTACTATTTATATGGATACCAGCTGATCCGCGCAGATTCGCTCCCGTAGCTTGATATAGATAGATAGATGGATGTACTCTTTATTTTTTACCATTTTAACATAAAAAAAGTACCATTTACTTGGAACTAAGTAAAAATTAGGCGGCCTTATCGCTTAAGGCGATCTCTTTCAGGCAACCGCCAGATGAAGATTTGCAAAAAGAGAAAGAAAAGTCGAGAGTAGGTGGTAAAAAATATGATAGCGTATGTTAATACGTGTTTATGTAGGATTCCAATGTTATTTTTTTTCAAATCGGATAGTTTCGGAGCCTATTCAATTCAAAGAATAAAACAATTAAATTATCCTCTTTATAATATTAGTGTAGATTCAGTAGTGCTATGAGAGAAATAGGCTAGAAGTTTTCTTGAATTTTGTCCTTGTTTTCAGACGTAACTAAATGATTATATTTTCTTGATAATCGCATCTTTTGTGATTAAAGTTAAATTAATACCTCATATCTCCGTAAACTTACACATACATAACCTCAGAGTCGTTTAGAAAGTGGTAAATGATAGTAGTGCTAACATTTGATTTCTCATTTGCCATTTCATGCGTATATTACAGCATATTTTGAAGTATTTTAAGGGCAATCGCGTTGCCCTAAATGAAGTGATGTTCAAAGATTCTTCAAAATACTTATGTCTCTAAGAATACGAATTTATAATGACATGTTCATGAATATTATAACATAAGGGGTAACTTGCCTTAACACTTTGATGTTCGTGCCAATCAAATTACATTATCCTGTATCTACATTAGTGTGACACTTATGTCCTACATCGAACGTCAATCTTGTCACTCCTGTCCCTCCACGTGACAATCTGTGCGACAATCTACCGTTGAATATGAATACATGCTAATGTAAGGCGTGTACACACCGTCGTCGCTATATGATAGATAGATGTAGGAATGTTTTATTAGGTTTTTTTTTATTTTATAGCAGAGCAGGCAAAGGAGCAAGCCTGAAACACTGGGGGTATGACAGGTTTGCCGGCCTTTGATGTACAAATACGTTCTTTTCTTGCAGGCTCCAATGTCGAATTTGTTCGGAAATACCGCAGATGGAAGGTCGTTCCACAGCTTCACCGTTCGAGGAAAGAAGTTGCGGGTTTTTAGTGTTATTAGGAATTTTTACTTCTCTCCTTTTGTAACCCTTAACACTTTTAAATATGTGCTAATTGAATAGGCTTTGTTGACAATATCAGATAGATTCAGATTTAAACTATGGAAAAGCAAGCAACTTTGTTTTTGAAATTCCATACCTCTACTTCTACTTTCGTTAGCAGATTGAATTTGCAGCGTACTGTGCCAATCAATTTCAATATGTGCATACTATAATTTGTCCCTTATGTCGTACATCGAACGTCACTCCACTCTTGTCCCTCAACGTTACAATCTGAGTAACTATTTACCGTTGAATATGAATGCATGCTAATGTAAGGCGTGTACACAGCGTCGTATTCATATTCATTCGTTCGTTATAACGCTCCGATCGGTTCCTCTGCTTGTTGACGGTGTTAGAACTCGGGGTAAATGATCGGGGCAAACTATGGGATAGTATTTGAAACATAACTGAAAATTATTGTGTCATTAAAATGTGTGATTCGTAATTATATGGGTGTAGTGACACGAAGATATCTATATGACGTCTTCTTCTATATTAGTTATCCCCTCTTGATTATGATAAGTATTTATTTCTACGGTATTATATTTTTATAAATTGTAACCATTCCCATAGTAACATTCCTCTTTCTTTCATTCGTTTTACGTTACTTTATAAAACGAAGACGTTGTCGCGATTTTGCCACTATAATAAAGTCTTAATTAATTCTCCACACAGCAGAAACATTGTTAATTTATGTAACCCCTTTATTTAGTGCTCATTGTTAATATTTTTGATTACTCATTCTTATTACCTAACACAAACCACAAAACATCGTCAAATCTATATTTATATGTAGAATGAATTTTCCCTAATTTCAGCCATAGTTAATACTGTATGTGTACATCATTGTAAATAAATAATTATAATATTCATAGGAAATTGCTCCGTCCAGAATATAAAATTAAGTATATTAATACCTTAGTTATAGACACGTCAGGAGTTGGGTTGGATTCGTTAGTTAAAAAGTTCATAAATATTCATGTCACGTCGATACGTAAATATTTGCTTTGTCCTGTTTGTATTTTTATTTGTCACTATTCGTGGTATCAATTTTCGCGGATGTGTCAGCACAATACCTGCAATTAAATTAATGTGTATCGTTTATTGGATGGTCGTTTTAGAATCATACTCAATATAGTTTTGTAATTCAAAGACTGCTCATAGATCTTATTTGATATTCTCTTAGTATTATATCATTTTCTCCGCGGTTTCAACCGCGTATATATCCCGTTTCCATAGAATTTTCGGGATAAAACCTATCCTGTCATCCCTGGGATTTCTCAGAATCTCTGTACAAAATTGCCGTGCCGTGCGAATAGTATTACAAACGAATTGAAGTCCCAGGTTCAGACACACCGGCCATCTTGATTCTAAATAATTTTTGTTTGTGTGAGAGCTCAGACTGTCGTCTCTAACTACATTTCTCTCCCTCAGTGAAAAGATCTGACAACACATTGATCTACGTATTATTACTTTAAGTTTGTGCTCTCAATCTTTTCTAAGAACATCTTTCTCCTCAGGGAAGTCGTGTCCCTACTGTTAGCGGCAGGAATCGACCCCAACATACGCACAAGTTCTGGAACACCCCTCCACGACGCGGCGTGCTTCGGCAAAGCGTCGGTGGTGAGGA
This sequence comes from Phoebis sennae, assembly GCA_001586405.1. Lineage (NCBI taxonomy): Eukaryota > Metazoa > Arthropoda > Insecta > Lepidoptera > Pieridae > Phoebis > Phoebis sennae. The sequence goes on along the minus strand of LQNK01001621.1, from coordinate 74,334 downwards.
TACTCCTGGCGAAGGGGGCGGACCTGCGCGCGCTGGACGGCCGGGGGAAGACCGTGGAGGATCTGCTCGCGGACTACTCGGAGGAGGCCACCAGGAGAGTCAGGAGGGTTATACGAGGTGAGTGATGTAACTTTGACATTACTTTTTTTTCTATGTCAGAAAAGTCAAGCAGAACATGCGGTTCACCTGATGTTAATTGACTGACCGCAGCCCATGAACATCTACGGCATTAAAGTGTCGACTTTCTATATTAAAATAAGTTTTTATTATTAACCTACTAATTAGGAAAGAAGTTATGGTTTATAATTAATGGAATTATAAGAAATAGTAACAAATTAATTGTAGCTAATTAAGAATTTTTTCAAAAGTATTTAGTTTTGGCATGGATTATCCCTATAGAATTCTTTTCTTAGCATTGATATTACTATTGCGTGTCTGTTAATTACATAAATACGTCGCCTTAAATGGATTGGCTATTATATAATCGATAGACGTAATTAAAACGTAATTAGGATCGAGATGTCGACTCCATTTAATGTTTCATTATTCTTAAAAAGTACAAAGCTTACAGTTGTGTGGGTTAAAATAATTATTTTATATTGTTATAAGTAATTATATCTATGAACAGAATATGAAAGTATGGCTCGGAATAACTACGAAAGTGAAGAAGATCTTCCACCATTCCCCGTACAAGACTGCAGTCCCACCAGTTACCCCCACCAACTCGTCATGTAAGTAATATAAATAATTCTATCCATAACATTCTACTCTATGACTTTTTCCATAAAATGTTTATATTGAAATTAAACCTTAGTCGTGTTATTGTGGTGTAACTGCAATATTAAAATTTAAAACGTTTGCAGATTGCAAAACCCTCATTTGTTACAACCTACTAAATTTAGTTGATATTAAAAAATTCCGCTCCATAAATCTTCACTAAATAGGACTTCAATAACTGCCTTGGGGTGACTTGTAAAGCATCTTTCTTTTTCTTTCTGTTGCTCGTTAACCCACTAACATTGCATGCTATAATCACATTTGACATATATATACGTTTTCACTCAATGCGTGTTATCTTAAACGTAAATGAATCCCGCCCTGTAATTACTCGAAGACTCTTTAGACTAAATGTATGTTTTAATTGGAAGCGGCTCAATTATAACATGCTACGTGTCACCTTTGAACCCCTTGATTGCTGTCTTCACGATGTGCTTTTCACATATCGTACAAGACTTATAATTTATGTTTAATTTAAATTCAAACTAAATTATAATGAAGAGAGAGATACTAGTTTTTATCATAATTATCAACTGGTTTAACATTCGCGGCACAATTCCTTTCCATCGTTATTTTATTATCAGAATATTACAATGAATACTCATTGTTCGAAATCCATATTTGTAAAGAACGAGAACGAACAATCGTTAAAAATGTACGTAGCACTTCTTTAAAGGATGCAAAACAAAAACTCAATGTGAGTCTCATTAAAATCTTCCGTCCCTTTGATTTTGCCTAGAAAACGGTCAGGTACGAGTTTGTACACGAGATAAAGACTACCGTCCTTTGATGGCAGGCAAAGGACCGGCTGAGATAGCACATTCAAACAAAATTAATATAAACGAAACGTACACTTTTTACTTTGAAAATGATACCGTTAAAAGAATTTCTGATCTAACAAAGGCTTTAGAAATTTAGAGGAAATTAAAATGTTACGTTAAGATGTAACTAAGAGAGATTTAGCACCAGGGATTATTGTAGTACTTTGCTTCATTTGTGTAAGACGGCTTGGTTTATTTTGAGTAATGATCCGCTAGAACTTTGTGGTGTTTATTTATATTATGTTTGGTTTTGGTACCTTTAGGACAGTTTTCTTTCCCTTTTTTATAAGTTGTTTTATTTTTATACCCATGATTTATTTTTGTTGCTTTATGTGTTTTACAGGACAACCCCAGAGACCCCGAAAAATAATATAAATGATAGCTTATCAACTTCATCTTCATCTCTTGTAACACGAAATCCATCTCAGAGTTTCGTTAAAAAGCTTGCTTCGAAATGCTTGGGCCTCAAAGCGAAGTTTAACTCTGCTCCTAACATTACTAACATACCAGAGTCGAACGTCGATGTTAAAACAAAGTCTGAACAAAAACCTAGTTCAAACGCTTTGCATATAGGGAATAGTAAATTTTTCAAACGATTGTCAAAGAAAGAGGAGTCTGGTGAAATTGTGTGTACCGATGAGTTTGACACGATATCATTAGATAGGCTGGGGACTTTAAATAGAGATTCTACGGTGAATAGGAGCAACAGAAGTTGCCCAGGTTTTAAAAATTCTCTACCAAATATATCTGAAAACAACGAACTTAGTGATTCTAGAGAATCTATTACGGAATCGATAAACAACGAGACAGTAGACTGTGATAATCAAGCTAGTAGAAGTATAATTGAAGCTGTTAATCCGACTGCCGGTCAAGATATTTTTGAGCCAAGGCCACAAAGTAATAGGAAGTCGACGATATCGAATATGTCCTCAGAGTCCGCGAACTTAGTTAACGAATGCTATGAATCCTATGAATTCTCTACAACTACGTCTGTGGTCCAAGCAAATGAAATTAAAGAAATAGTTCCCCTATCAAAACCTAAACCACCTCCGCGTTCAATCGTATCTGATAATCTTAATAATAATAATACTATTTATGCGAACATTATGTTAGAAAAAAGTAATACTATATCACCAAAACCAGCTAAACGAACTCACATTCCTGCAAAGGAACCTGATTATGTTCCTGATAAACCAACGCTATATGAAAATATAATAATTCCAGTTCGTAAAGCGCCAGAACCACCTAAAAGAACGTTCTTTCCAACTCAGACCAATAATTCTTCTCCTAGTATCAGTAGATCGTCCACTTTATCATCAGATTCAATGATAGATGAGACAAACTTAGAAGATATTCTTCTATCAGAAAAATCTAGGTCTTTTCGCCACGGTAGAAAATTAGTGGCACGTAAAGAATCTAGCAAATCTAGCATAAATAGGGCTCAGTCTAATGCTTCGGAGTATTCTGATATCACTGAAGCCAGTGCATTAGAAAATGTGGACTGTAGTGGTGAGATCGATGAAAAAACGATGTATTTATCAATGACAGGCACGTTGCCAACAAAGAAAACAGAAAGAACTGTTAAGAAAAAGGTCTTATTTAGACATAAAACCTTTACTAATATTGAAGTTGATAGAAATTCCGTTAACGTTAAAGATTTGCCTAGGTGGAATGATGCATTCTTAAAAGAAACGTTAGCTCACTACCATATAAGAGGTACAGGCCATTGTATTTACAAGGGCCCCACAGTTCAGGAGTTCATTTCAATTTTTAACACCGATACTCTAGATTCAGATTCTTTACCGACTGAAACTAATAAAAAACGTAGTAGTTATTATGAGACTGCTATATGTTTTTGTAGGGCTAAGCCTCCGAAATTCCATAATAGTGCCGAAGATCTCTTAGATATCCCTCCTAAAAGCGAAGAAACTGTGACTATAGATATCGACGTTCTAAAAGAGAGAATGGAAATGAGTTCCACATCGTTTAGATGTTTCTGCGACTCAGGAAAATGTTCATTGCATGCAAATAAACGAGATTCTCCGATGGACTTAATTGTTAAGTTCTCAGCTATTAAGAGAAGTATATCGACACCCGATATCACTTTAGAGACGTCTCTTTCTTTGACTAAACAAAAGCCCGGTTTAACGAAAAATAAATCCGTGCCCTCGAATTTAGAAGAACCCTATGCTGTAGTTAATGTACAGCAAATTCTAGAACGAACTAAATCTGATAAGTCTGATACGTACGTTGAAATGTCGCCACATTCATCTATATCGTCAACGGCTAGGCCGTATTCCCTTAAAGACATTTCGGAAGTTATGTCTTTGAAGTCAACTAGATCATCGACCGATTCTAAATCTTTTTGTGCTTCTGAAATCCCGCTAAACAAGTCAAACTCCTCGGAACACTCGGGTCATTGGTCATTACAGTCATGCAATTCGAACGTCACAATCATATCTGATTCATCATTCAAAACGTGTATCGAGGAATCGTCCGACGATGGTTCCGATGGTACAGTGCAATCGGACGAGGATAGTTCGGACGCGGATACGATAAAATCGGACGTTAGTACATCGAAGCGTCCATGGAAGCATAGCGATTCGTTTAGATTTGGGAATACGTTGACGCGGGGGTTGGATGACGTCACCGAAGAGCCTTTGGAGGGTTCGAAATTTGAAAGTGATTCCTCGTCCGATTGTGATGATAGTGGTGTTCCGGGGTCGAATCTGTCGCTTTCCGCTTCGCTTGAGCGTGGGACGGGGTTGGTTCGCAGTGGGTCTCGGCGGCGCTGGGACGAGGCGGAAGGCACAAGCGAAGGCGACGCGCTGAGCGTGTCCAGTGCCGCGTCGAGTTGCGCGCCCATGCACCTCGCGCATCACCACGAGTATAGTAAAGTTTCGGTAAGTTACAATTTAATAAAAATTATAATACTTTCATTCCAGGTTCAGAATTGTTGATAGCTATTTAATATTGTGTTTCAATGTTAATAATAGTGAATTATTTTTATTTGCGTTATTTTTGATGAAGCTTCAAAAATAATTTCATAATATTTTTTCATAACTAACCTCAGGTTCTGAATTGTTCAATGGTATTTAATGTCGTATTTCATTGTAATTTTTTATTAAGGTTAAATAAACAATGTCTGTCCATTACTTAGAATTAACGATAGTGTTACTAAAATGTGAAAGTTGATTGTACACGGTACCTTTCCAAATTAATTAGTGTAATTTTATGTAACCTTGACATTCCCCCGACATTCCTAGTCCACACTAATAAAACAATGGTAATTTAACTTCACTTTTATATCAAACGCCTTTCCCAAATCGCTCGGCCCACCCATGACCTGTTGCTTGTCACGCTATAATTAATGAATTTATTACGGTTTCAATTTCTTTCAACAAATATTATGTTAAAAAATAGGCGTATTGTGTTAGGAACATGCGTACGTTTATTGGTACTCTGATAATCCTGTAGAGATTATCGTGTAGTATGTTTTCAATACTGTTATTCTGAGTTATAATTCGACAAATTGAAACCAGCTTTGATATCCAATCTTAAACAAAAATATGCAAAAGTACTACCCACGATATATTCTTCCCACTAACTCGTTAAAAACAAAATCATCATAATTAAATTTAGGGACAAATCGATCATAGAGAAACAATACGTGCATAGAGGAAAAATACTCTTCATGATATATATTCTTCATACATAAGTAGTTTATGTATCTTAAAATGTTAACTTTTCACCAAAACAACCTTTAACACAACATTTTGTCATGTCCTAAATATGTCGCATGATTTATTTTATTCGTAACAGCTCGTTGAAATAGCGGAGCATGCGGATCTTTCACGCCGTTCACAAGAAATGGGACGGACGTGTCCTTGCATCGGTTTCACTAATTCTTTAGCCCAGATTTCCGTCCTGACACTGGAATGATAATTTTTATAACGTGCTCTTATAAAACACTAGCTGTGTTTGTGCTTTCACCCGCAAATATACCCCGTTCTCGTGGGATTTCCGGGATTAAAAGTATCCTATGTCATTCTCTAGATCCTAAGCTATCTCCTTATAAATTTTCTGCCGAATTGTTCCAACAGATCTGGAGTTATAAGTGTTATAACAAACATGTCTTTGTTTGATATACAGGGTGTCCCGTAATGACTGAAGAATCTTTTGGGGCATGATAGCTGAGCTAATAATCTATCAAAAAAACCCAATGTAGGTCATACGAAAATATCACTGTTTTTGAGATATTGAGGATTTTGTAGTTTTTTCAAAAATGTTAACCTCACCCAATGTTTTATATTACTGTGGCCGTAATTCTTATTTGTTTTTCATAATTTTTTTACTAAATTTTCTTTATGAGTTGCTTTCTTGGATACATGCATTAGATATTAATAGAAGT
>LQNK01001621.1:42683-67139 GCA_001586405.1 Phoebis sennae | reverse complement strand
TATATTTACTATTTCTGTCACCGTCAATCGCCAACCATCATAGCTTACTCTACCTGGTGCTAAATTATTCACTCTCCACGCCGCACTCTGTATATAAGCTAAATAGTTTATGTATCTTAAAATGTTAACTTTACATCAAAACAACCTTTAACATAAAATTTTGTCATGTCCTAAATATGTCGCATGATTTATTTAATTCGTAACAGCTCGTTGAAATAGTGGAGCACGCGGATCTTTCACGTCGGTTACAAGAAATGGGACGGACGTGTCCTTGCATCGGATTTACTAATACTTTAGCCCAGATTTCCGTCCTGACACTGTAGAATTACAATTTTTATAGCGTGTTCTTATAAAACACTAAATGTGCCCGCGGTTTCACCCGCGTATATAGCCCCTTTCCGGGATTAAAAGTATCCTATGTCATTTTCGTGGTTCTAAGCTATCTCCCTATAAATTTTCTGCCGAATTGGTCTAGCAGATCTCGAGTTTTAAGTGTTGTAACAAACCCGTTTTTGTTTTATATATATACACTTCTTTTCGTTGTATAACGTAGAATTTGAAAGTATTGGAACCATTCTAAACATCTTTCAGAAGAAACCTATGTTCTCCAAAATCATGAATTATTATGAAATTAATATTGATAATTTAGCATTACAAAATACTCAAATCTGACACGATACCCTACCTGCTTAGAAATTCGGCTATTTCGCTTAGAAGCGTTTTCTAAAACCACGCTTGTAAGGTTTAAAATAACAAAACTTATTCTTTTAGATATAAATTCTTGTCACACTCGCAAAATCAACAATAATTTAACAAATTCCTCTTTATTAATGACACAATATGCGGTTCAGTTAATAGACTATGATTGAGACGTCGTGAGAAAGCATGTCCACATGTGCGCGGGTGCAGGATGTTGTAATGTCTATTGTATTAATTGTTAGTGTATTTTTGTACTGTCATCCGTGTACGTGAAATAAGTTTGCGGTACAAATTTTCTTCACTGTTCTTTTTATTATCTAGTTCGGTTTTTTTTTCTCTCAAAACTTTATTAAAATATTTTTTGTCACCTTTCATCTATGAGCTGGGTATATTAAGTACTGTCGATTGAAAAGTCGTGCTATTTGTATAAAAGAGATATTTTTAAAATTACTACTCAAAAGGATATGAGAACATATTATTGTTTTGTTACTGTTTCATTCTTAAGCATGACTTGAGATAATAGGGTGTTAATAATCCATATCAGAGCAATTGTTTTCGTAACCGCATCGTAAACCCATTCTTCCTGCTATCGTTAATCCAACGAAGGCGTGATGTAAAAATAACCGCAAAATTAGAGCCATTATAAAGTTTATAACAAGATTATCGTAGAAGCGGTCCCACGTGCGCTTCTTTACGGTCGAGCTGAGCGTGGAGCATCAGTCTCGCGGCGCGCGCGGATTGCGTACGAGTTGTGTGCGTGGAAAAGTGTTGTGTTCGAAATGTGGGTGTGTGAGTGATTTCTATCCTGCCAGGATAATATGGCCGATAATTGTGTAAGTTTGAATTTAGAATGTTTTTGTTCGATTTGAAATTAACGAAGTTAGAACGATTTAAAAATGTCGAAAACATTGGCGCGTTTTTGGAATGGTATTACATTGTTTAATATTTGGGCAATTAAGAAATATACGTTTAAATTTTACAAGCAAATGTTCTGTATTGCATTTAGCGTTTTAAATGTTTTTACATTACAATATTTCGGGAGCGGTGTTTTAAATGAAAAGTATGCCAAGGTCTCGATAACCCAATTTAAACTTCACGTAATGCTTTCAGTATTGCTAACATTGTTTCGAAGAGTATTTTACGAGTTACGTTATTATAACATTGTTTATACGAGAATGTTTGTAGTCATAATATAAATATTTAAAGCTTGTCATACAGTCTAATAGGTAATTTGGAGATTGACATTGTATTTTTAAATATTTTACATAATATTAGCTCAGCTCCGTTTTTTCACCCGCATAAATCTACGTTCCCGTGCGATTTTCGGGATAAGATCTATCCTATGTCTTTCCCCGGGTTTTTAACAATCTTTACAAAATGTCATCCAAATCGGGCCAGTAGTTGCGAAGCCTATTCAATTAAAAAAAATACAGTCTAGTAATAAACGGGAATAAAACCTTTTTAATCGTTTATTTTAGTCTGACACGGTGAACATAATTTTCAATAAATGTAAGTTATAATGTAATGTGACATTTGTCATGTTTGTGCGTTGATGATGTCGAATGTTTGCTGGACGGAAATAGGGTAGCGGGAACTAGTTTCTGGCGATTGGCCAATATAAGTGTTTATATACAAGTGTATTGTGACGGTTTTGAGTAGTTTTTTGCTATTGTTATCATGTATTAGTCAAAATGCATTGCGAGGACGTGTTCAAGACCTTAATCTTTACAAACTGAATGCTTTTACGGTTTGGTACCTTGAAGATAAATAAGGGGCCCTATTACTAAGCCTTTGCTGTCCGTCTGTCTATCATCAGGCTGTATCTCATAAATCGAGATAGCTGGAAAGCTGAATGAAAATGTTGCCATTATAACAACAAACACTAAAAATAAAAATAAAATATTATGGTACGGAACTCTTCATGCATGAGTCCGAGTCGCAATTGCCCGTTTTTTCCTTTTTTCTTTTAAATAAATAAATTGACCCACCATACGTAAAAATAAATAAAAAGTAATAATTAAATGGGTTCATATTTAAAAAAGGCAGCGGATAAAATATATTCTTAAATTTGGCGTAAAAGTTAACCAAGCTTCTATATTAAAGATAATGTTACTTTAACGTCGTCATATACACTTGGCTAGGCTGAAAATCAGCGCGGTTTAATCTACTCGGACACTGAGATTGGTCCCATTTGCCACTAATATTAGTTTTTTTTTAAGTATTCTTTGTATGTTGTTTAGGATATGATATTTTTGCCAACAACCTTCTTTTCTTTCATATATCAAAAACTGTGATCAATTGAGTATTATTTAAATTTCATTAAACGTAGAATGCATTTCCCAATAACGATACAACTAATAAGATTACCTTAATACCGTATTGTTCTAATTAACATGTAGTAGGTTATCGATTAAATTGCATTTCATACACTTAAACCAATATTTGCAATAAGTTACTAGAGTTATTAACAATTGGGAATGTAAATAGAAAATTTTTCAGAAATAATAACTATAGTGAATACCGGTAATAACTATAAAATAGATTTTCTATACTTATGTAAAACCTAAATACAAATTTTTGATAGTCCAAAAAGTTTCGTTGGCTTTGTATTTTTGCTAATGGTAACAATAGCTACAAATATACAATAGCTATTCGTATGTAATTTCGACGAAATATTTTTTACACTTATATAATTGCCTTATTTCGGTTGTTACTTGATGGAATTCTTCTTTATTGTCTCTTATGTGTCTCTATGTTGAGCTTTTTATTCCGTCTTTCGTTATTATTCTTAAAAATGTATCTAATCCCCAATCAAAAGTCAATCCAGGAACTAAAACAGTATCCCTGATTCAGGGAATAAAAGTTTCCATCGCTGTTTCAGCTATTGTCATTTCCAACAACATTTGTTTTTTCTAAGAAATATGTACATGCACTCCGCCCGGGGAATCAAGACGTAATTACCGTTTATATACGCAACATCAACACTAATATTATAAAGAGGAAAACTTTGTTTGATTGCAATGAATAGGCTCAAAAACTACTGGACCGATTTTAAAAATTCTTTCACCATTCGACAGCTTTTTCTTTTCAAAATTCAAACATTATCTACGAGTAAAAAAGCTAGCTTTCAAATTTTTACAGGACATTCAGAACGTGTACCTAAACACCTAAAATATAATGAAAAGGGTCGGTGAGGCTATGTTAATTTAATATGAAACACCTTATATTGCTTGTGTATGGAATAAACTTTCTTTCTTTCTTTCTTTCTATATGTATATAAAATTATGCTAGGGGAACGAAGCCGCACGGATCAGCTGAAATTCGTATAAAAGAAACAACTTAATAAAGTGCATGATCATATCAATCTGAAGCATGCTTATAACAAATTAATGGGATGTTACATCACGGACATGTGGCGATGGGCAGCCAGACGCGAATTATGTTTAGAATGCGGGAATGTTAATAATAATCAGGTCACTAGGTGATATTTAACGTTTCGAGTGTTATTTGTTAGATTTGAGTTAATAATTTAGGTATTTCGTTGGTAAGGTTAGGTCTTTTTTAAAGATAATGTTATATATTTATATAGCCTATAAAATACTGTTGTTACTCGGATAATGTAGCTTTCGAATGGTGAAAGAATTTTTAAAATCGGTCCAGTAGAGTACTTTCTATATTGAATAAAAGTACTTTTGAGCAGATTTTAAACGCGGTTTATTTTATTGAACAATATTATTTTACCCGACGTTTCCAACACTAAAATAATGGATAATAAACCGGGTTTAAAATCTGTTAAAAAGTATTTTAATACAATCAGATGAGACGTTGATATTTCTATCTCTCTTAGACATATTTCAATCGCATGGAACACCATCATTTCAAAATTAGTTGTCGTTATACTCAAACATGTCAATTTATTCAATTCACAAGAAACATCAATTTTGTAGTAAAATAAATACTAAAGTTAGTTCCGCGAATATAGCACAATCGGTCTCAAAGTACTTCAAAGGACTCGATATAAATTGGATGCGCGCGCGCCGTCACGGCTCTCCTCAGGACATTAATATGTCGCCAATGTGCTTGTTTTAAACTTAAATGGACGAGAATTTCGTGAGATCTAAACGATTTTGTGATACATTGCTGGTTGTATACAGTCGTTGTATTAAGCGAACTACTTTTTGTTAGGATAGGAGTCAATCTAAATCAAAGTTGATTAACGCTTTTATGTTCCTACAATTTTTATTGAAAAAGAATGCGCAATAGTAGCGTTAAAATAAGATTGCTATATCTAGTGTAGTGTAGTCAATTCTTGGTACAGGATATTGTGATGAAGGTATAATTTAAATAGTCTATTGGTACATTGTTGGTCGTGTATAAGAGTTTAATGAAAGGAAATCTTTGTCATTAGGTCGAGGAGCAATGTAAATTAAATTTGATAAGTGTTCTCCTTAATCCGCAATTTTCATTATAGTAGTATGCGGGACGGTAGTTAAAGATTTATATCTGATGTACCAAGAATTGTACATATTAATTGTGAATACTGATGGAATTAGTTATAATCGATTTGGTATGGTTTGCCAATTATGGCATTTAGGCTTTGTCTCTGGACGTGTTTGAAATCTATACTAATATTATAAAGCTGAAGAGTTTGTTTGTTTGAACGCGCAAATCTCAGGAACTACTGGTACGATTCGAAAAATATTTATAGTGTTAGATAGCCCATTTATCGAGGAAGGCTGTAAGCTATATATCATCCCGATATTCCCACGAGAGCGAAGCCCTGGGGAGCAGCTAGTGTTTTATGTGTTGTTAATCTGTTAACGAATTTCTTTAACTAAAGCATTCCTCGAACAATCTATCTATTATGGTGAACGTACGAATGGTAAAGAAATTACGATTGTATATCAAGACAACTCAATTACGCACAATCTGTATTATCTAGGCATGAAAGGATATCTACAGTTAATAGGCTTTTATGGAGAAAATTGTCCATTCAGTGTCCGCCTGCTTCCAATTTAGATCTCATCCGCGGCTCAGATTCAATTACCCGCTCCGCTTGTGGATGTGGGGCGTGGTATAAGTGGAGAATAGGAGCGTTTTTGGTTATGCATTTGATAATAGGCTTACTTTTAATAGGTGAACATTTTGTATTAACAACAGACAACTGACAGAAATTATGTAACTTATATAGTTAATGTAGTTTTCATCTTAATTTATAAAATTCTCAATCTTCAATTTTTATATTTTCTTTTGTTATAATATTAAAATATCTATTCACAATAAAGAAGGAAATAACTGAAATGTTTCGTAAATTGACTAGAATTCAATTCAAAGATATTTACGAGGTTACGTTTTAAACACAACACAACGTAGTAATGTAGGATTATATCAAATTAAAACCAGTGGAAATTTGACGCAAACTCTGTCATTCCGTTCAACTTTACGCCACTGCTGGAAGTTCCGTGATCGTTCAATTTCACAATTACGCAATTGCGGGCACTTACCCGGCGACGACAATAAGATCCCTCGTAAATAGATGCTGACATTCTCATAAATTGCCGCCGGTTTCAGCGAATACGTCTTGTTTCTAATGTAGGCGCGGTTTCCTGGAAATTTGACGAACTGCTGGAAATAAATGAAGTGCAACATAGTTTAACATTACAATTTGGATTTCCATTTTAATTCTTCAATTCCTAGAATTTGATGCATAAGTAATAATATAAATTTAATAAAAACCTCAAAATGTCACGGGTCATGGGATTCCTTCCTCTGTACAATATAAATTTTATTTAATCTAATTCTTCACTATATTAATATCTTATTGATAAACTATAATATGTAAATCTTTTCTTCCTCTAGCTATACTATAAGTACTATAAATACGTATCCCACGCAAACCTAAGACCAGTGTATTTCAACAGCCCACCCCTCCCAAGAAGCCTCCCAGGAGGAATCTCTCAGTGTCCCCCACCCATGCCAACTCACCTTCTTCCGGTTACAGCTATGAGCTCAGGTCTCATGCTAGGAGCCAAGACGACTTGGACGATATACAGGTGAGAGGCACGTGTAGACTAAAGTCGACCTTACTCATTATAGAATAGAGTAGATAGTACATGTAGTTATAATTATGAGCTTAGGTATCATGCTAGGAGTCAAGACGACCCGGGCGATATACAGGTGAGAGGCACGTGTAGACCAAATTCGACCTTACATATTATAGAATAGAGTAGATAGTACATTTAGTTATAATTATGACCTTAGGTCTCATGCTAGGAGTCAAAAAGACTTCGACGATTTACAGGTGAGAGGCACGTGTAGACTAAAGTCGATTTTATTTACAATAAAATAGAGTAGATAATGCAATGCACAGTTCGACAAGTATTCGTATTTACAGTAGTTCTAGTCTTATGTTAGAACCAAGACGAGTTGGAGGATATACAGGTCAGCTGCACGGTAAACTAAAATCGATTATATACACGATAAAATAAAGTAGAAACTAAGCTCTGTAGACAATGTACTCAAGTAGAAAATTTAAACGAAGCATATTTGGAGTAGTAAACTGATTTTTATTATGATCTATGAGTCCTAGTCTCACGCTAGGACGATGTTGGGCAGACACAGGTGAGGTTGAGATTAAACATTAATGAGTCTCGTGAAAGAAGAATGTAATAGAAAAGAATAATAAAGGTTGGCACTTAGAATTACAAAACAAATCACCTTTTATGGAGCGGTAAAAGTATCATGTTAGCAGCTTAATTGGCTATGAAAATAGTCGTAGTAAAACTAGGAGACGGATCGAGTTGCTAAAGTAGAAGTAAAACTAATTTTTTTAATTAAAAATAAAGCTTTTTTATTCATTGAAGATTAACTAACGCTCTTATGTAGGGTGGCAACAGCTATGACGGAAGGTCTTAAGCAAATTTAGGAAATCATGATTGCCTTATTTGTATAACTAGATTAAAACTAACGAGTAGTAAACGTAATAAACCATAAATTTGATGTGTTAGATATTTAATCTTTACTGAAAATATATGAACAGTACGAATATAATTTTTTTTCAAGTTCTATCTATATAATTAATACAGGTCCAGACTAAAGATAATGTCTCATATTAAATCAAACATGTGCAATGGAAAATTTAATGTCGATGTAGGTGCTCCCACATTTGAGCTATTTAGTTCCATATCCTACGCTTACCTCATTGTTACGAGTTTATAGCATTAACACTGCCAATGATTGCAACATGGATGCGATACATTTATCAAAACGTTAATTTGTTAGTGGCTTGCCTAGAAATAGATTTTACTCTTACGTGAATTAGACGCATCGATTACGTCATCATTGATTCAAAAATACTTCGTACATGATTGGTTCTTATGTTTCATACTTAAACAGAGACCCAAAAATTAAGTAAATTAATATTTATATACACACACTTTGAACTTTTTTAAAATTCAAAGTAATTAAGACATTCCTCTCTCATTGTTGCAGGGTTCAAAACACTACCTCAAGCACGGTCGCTCAGTCGACCAATACGTTGACGGTAAACTGTCCTACATGGAGTACGAGGAGAACCACAACTCCCCTCGGGCCATACCGGTGCCAAATCCCCGAACGAGCCTCAAGAACCGCTCCCAACCGGTCGCTATTACCGCTATGTACGAGAACGTAGTGATAAAAGAGCAGAATCCAAGACGGAAACTCAGAAGAAACAACTTCGGACCACAGAACGACGAGACTATAGAAAGGGTCAGGAAATATTCAAACCAAGAACGGTCTTCTCTAGAAAGCCTACTAGACGATCAGTCTATGAACAGTCCGAGCGACTGTGAGCGGTATTACGAAGGGCCTAAGATCGAAATTCCACTGTCTCCTTCTCATTATGAACAGCCCCCCACCCCCGACCATCCACCACCTTCAGCGAAACAAGCGGAGAGAAGTATCCATGAAAGAATACGACCGTTAAGTCAGGTTAGTCCTGAGTAGTCGATTATATTAGTTAATGTAGATAAGTGTGGGTAGTTGTAATTTTATGCAGTTTAATGCGGATGCACGCTAGATGTAATGCATGTATGATGTCACGTATTGTTCAATCACATAGCCTAAGATGCAGTTATTCTTCTATTAGGAAAAAAGAATGACTAGTAATAATTCCCTAAACGTTAAATAAAAGCCCGATGGATTCGGTAAAAATTTATTTTTAATTTTACTAAATTTTTAATCAAAAAAATAAAATTGGATCATTTTGGAATAAATTGTAAAGTTAGTAATTAATGTATGTTATATTATTTTAGCACCCTGTTAAGCTATAAGTATAGAAAAGTCGGTTAATTAAGAGAACATCACATGTCTTATTTTAAACTATTATTAACATCAAAGCACCCCCACACAAAAATATACTGTATAACCACTTAAGTTGCTCGAATTTATTAAAATAATTAAAAAAATCAACACATAAAACGCATGCGCATGTAAATATAATCGTATTGCACTTTTAATTATTTTTTTCCAATATTTCAGCTTATAATGGAGGTTGTAGAAGAAATAAGAATTAGAAAAAAGTCGCAAGGCGATGTAACCAATCCGTGATATTTTATTGCTAAGACATATTTTTATTGTAATAATGATGCAGACAGCGAAAATACATATTGTGATTTAAATAAAAACGTTCAAATAACTTCAACAAATAGATTAAAACATAATGACAATATATTTAAGTATAATCATTTATGATAAGAAATATAACGGTTTTTTGATTGTGAATTGGTGCTGAAAATGTTGTAAATATATTTTATCGTACGCAATATTGTTTAATCGTTAACAAGTATTCCTTAAGGTGCTATCTAGACTTTAGATGCTTATAAAACATTATTAATTTTTAAGTTATTTTTGAGCATTTTCAATAGAGCATTTATTTTTTTACACCACAACCATATGATTTCAATGAAATATACCATCAGCTACGTATAGTATTATAAAAGTGATATAAATATATTTTAATGTCCAATCAAAAACTTTTGCTATATAAATTGGAAAAATGTTAAATTTTATGTACTTTTCTGTTAGCTATATTAAGGCTTACGATGTATTATTTTCGATTTTATTTAGTTTATGTCAATAAATTTTTATGATTTCTTTATTTTGTTTCTTTTATTTTGACTTTGTTTATTATAAGTTGTATTTAGAAGTAGTAATAGCGTATTTGTAGTTACACTTAAGTTCAAATTCTTAAGCGCCTGCTGGTAAGAAAACGCAAGATGTAAGACTTACGTCTTTACGCCGCGCAGGTAAGTTTCAATAGGCGTTATATATTTTGGTATGACGAGATATTAATCCGAGATATAAAGGTTTTTCAATTAGAATAAAATACATTTCATACAATAACAGATAAAAAAATATCATAATGGGGATGAGGATGGAGAGGATTAATTTGACATAACATCGTTATTTCATCATAAATTTTCCAACTATCAGAAAATTATCGGAAATAGCATAGAATTTTCTAAACTGCCAAACCCAAGTAATGCAACTCAATTACATACTGCTAACAAAAGTTAGTTATAGTATATTATGCAGTTCTGCAAAATTATCTGAGTCATAAATGGACTAGAACTAGGGAACGCCATATTTAAATTCAAATTCAAAATATTGACTGGCAACTGGTCTAGTAACTTAACGACCATACTGCTGAAAGAAATTTGGGGATATTAATATAATTTAGAATATAATCGATACTCTTTATTGTACAGTAATTACAGTAATTTGTATAACATAGGGATTTTCTCCAAGTGAAGCATTCGCCAAACAGTTGGCCATGGGTACCTTTGTTTTTAGCGTTATTAACTTAATACTGGCTCAAAATAATATGAATAACATTGAATCTACTATTAGGCCTAGGATGAATAGTTTAATAGTCGTCATCTTCCCAATATTACATAAGCTTTTAACATTGCAATTTTCTGCCAATTAATTATAAATTTACTGCTTCAGGAGAACTTCTTCAATGCAAACATTCAAACCATATACTAACGACTACCACACACGTAACACTAGGTTCTCTAATAATTCATAAACTAAAGAAACTACGCCCAAGAATTCTTTGTGGTCAACGTCGTACCGAATATTTATTGCCAGATATTATGAATAAGTTGGATATTACAGTTAGGAATAATATTACCAAAATTAATATAAAAAATAAACTTAAGACTGCTTAAGTTAAATAATACTGATTATTTATCCAAAATTAATAGTGAAAGAGCAGTAATATTGTTCTTGTGTAAATTCCAGTTAAACCAAAATTGTTATTCAAAATAATTATTGTTTAAGATCAAATATACTCGTAAACCTCAGTTTTTACTTTCATACTTGCGTATTATATGTTGTTTTTCTTCGTTGTTTCATAAATAAAAAAAAATGTTTAGGAATGTTAGAAGACTGTCTCTTATTCTTATTCGTTATATGTTTTCTTCTTATGATATTACTATATGTTATTATTAAAAAAGTAAAACAGCATTGAATGCACCAGGTATAACAATATATCACAATTATCAGGTTTATGTGCAGGTAAGTTGCTTAGAATTGTTATTGCCATGATAAAATCCGTAGGAGCCTGTTCAAGTTAGAAGAAATTAGGTTTGTTGCGTTAAATGTGTAAACCTTGCTTAATTAAATGGCATGACATAGAAAAGAACTGTACACTCACTTCATAATTGTTCAACAAGTCAAACTATAAAAAAAGTATAAAAAATTTACACGAGATTAAGTTTAAGCCAATTTTTTGGAAACCGGATTGGGCTAACTATTGTCACATAATTAGCAATAGCATGTGATCGATCTTCTCTTGAGTGAGGCTAACTTCTTTGGATCCGAGGTCAGAATTTATTGGGTTGAGACCAAAATGTAAGTGATAAGGCTTGGGAGTAAGATTATGGTGGTTAATATCTATGAATGAATAAAACGTATGCTGCGAGCTATGTTTTGTTCTAGATATTAGCCTGAATTACGAGTGGTAGCAGTTGGAAAACGAAGAACCAAATTTAGTAAAGGACGCATTGTTGCAATTGTAAGGATTAGTATTGATTACTTGAAGGAAATAAGGTTGTGTGCTATATCTTAAAATAAGAATACAATATAAAAATCAGTCAGTATAGCATCAAACAAAATACATGCTACGTGTTCCACGAACATAATATAATATTTAAATTTCTGCCTTTTATCATTTAGTTAGAACCCCCGCACTGGGGACACATTGATGCGTTGTTATCAAAATTAAAAAGCAGCATATTGTTGATTTTAGTTACGGAAGGAAACAAGATAGAAATTCAGATAAAGCGAGAAAAAAATATAGATAATATTGGAGCAAAGATGGAGGGTTATAAAAAAAACTAGAGCCTGTATCTGCTAGAGACTAGCAAAACGTAAGAAATTTGATAATCTAAGGCGTATATCCACGTATTGGCTTGCTTTCCTGCTAGTAAGGCCGAGAGGGTAACGCAGGCAACCCTGCGCTTCCTTAAACCTTCTGATTCCGACTGAAGGACTTGTATCTATGGTTATGAATAAATTATTAAAAAAAAATTAATACCGTCTCAGATGATGTAATGTCTGTGGAAAGGCACCCCACCCATTTCTGCCCCGCTGCATAGATGATGTAGGCGTCAACGTTTATCCAGTCTTTCTATTAAAATGCATAACATAATCATCGAATTCCTCAACAGGAATACAAACGAAGATCAATGCTGCGGGACAGTCAGACCGAAACGGACGTCAATTTGCTGCGAGCTGCCTCCGCGGTGTCCGTGGCTAGCGGTGCCACGGATAGGAGCGGCAACACCGACAACTGCGTGGAGGAGTATGTTTGCGACGTGCCGTTTGCTGGTGAGTCCTAGATTTTACCACAAAATAGTTTTATGGTAGAGCAAATAAAGAAGCAGGTTACCTGATGTTGTACACCGCTGCCTATGAACATCTGAAATACCGGGAGTGTTGTAGGTGATGGACATATAAGCTCTTGAATACCCCATTGTCGAATTTGTTCGGAAATTCTGCAAATGGTAGATTATTTCAGACCTTGACCATACCAGGTATTAAGCTGCGGGTGAAGCCAGATAGTCGGATCGTACTTTTCTTTACGACGAGAGTTAGATACAGAAATCAAACTCATATTGCGCATGCGCAACGCTCATAGATACGATAATTTGGGCTACATTGCCTACACCGGACGTCAGCAAACTAAGAGCGAACTACTTTTTCCATAACTACTGAAACTACATATTTGAAAATTACACACACACATGTCATATTTGCTAAGGAAAGATTGAAAAATCCGATATTTTGGAGTAGACAAGGTAAGCGTTATTCGAGGTGATACAAGATATGACAATAAGCTTACCTCCAGAATTTATGTTGATTGACCTGTATTTATAATAACTACATATTAATATTTAAGTCTAAATATGAAGGTGGTGGTCAACAAACAACATCCGAACTAAGAACCTCATCAAATATTAAAAATAATGAAAATATAAACTAGCAACAAAGCGGACATTCGCAACAATGAAATATGGGTGTATTTCTGTCGGGCGAATTTCAATTTTTCCCGATTTCCTTGTTAGCACGGCAAATAGCGACGCGTCAGTGACGCCAGACTGCAAACAGGACGAAGCGCGAAATATTTGCCGATATTTAATGGATAGCTCCTGATATGTTTTAAAGGGCGGTTTTTATTTTTCTGTATGGTGTGGGAATTTTAAATAGTTGCACAGTTTTCAGTTGTTTTGGTAAGAAAAAAATTCAAATGTCAATGTTATTTATCTTGTCGTAGTTAAAGATATTCAGGCAAGTATAATTGTTTATTGTATTGCAATGATAACCTCTTTATCAACTTTTAACATAGTACGGAATCATTTCACAAGGGTGCTATGAAAGATCCTCAACTAATCAAAATATCATTATACTGCAATTCCGTTTTTGATAAAAGTTTTCAAAATATATCAAAGATTTATTTATTCAAGATATGATACATTAAGGTATATTTATGAGTTTCCTATGAGAATTTTCAAAGGCAACTCTATAAACTAAATCTATAAGATGTAACATCACGTCAAAACAGCCAAATATTATGGCTTTTTCAAATAACAAAAGAGAACCCATGGAGCGTGCTTAGCGTATACTTAACGAAACCTTCCCAAGAACGGACGACCGCAAACTTCCTCATAACTTCTATCTATTCACCTTTATGCGCGATCTTGTTACATTAAACACATCATAACATATTAATTTCATGTCTTTCTTGAGTTTCAAAGGAAGATGTTGGTGGTTTAGGTGTAAAGAGTTTTGCCTTGAGGTGAATGGGACTTTGTCGGACTTCTATATAGCAACCATTAGATTAATTACAATGAAATTTAGAAATAACATTCTGTTGTATGTTGGATGGAACTGAAACATATAAAATGTGAGACGACATATGTAATTAATCATCAGTGAGCTAGGGCCATTTTTAGGGAGGTGTATGAGGCAAGTTTAAAACTTGTATGATGGCCCATCTATTTTGCCTCGACATGGAACTGTAGACCTGGCTGGTGACTAAACACCTCCCTAAAAATGGTCCTAGATCTCGGAATATAATGACAGTTTTTGCTGTAGCATTAATTTCAAAATGACTTATTTTAATTAAACTTAATTTCCTTCTTTCTTCTTTCTTCTTTATTAAACTTCATAACGATATAAATAACGGTTTAATTTTCGGTATAAATAATATGTTAGCAATAAAAATAAAAGTAGAGGAAGTGATTCTGTAAAAAATGTTTCCTCGGAATAAAAATACCAATGGAAACACGAAAACCATAAAATGTAAATATTAAAACTATATACCAATATACTTATGTTCAGGTAAAAGCAGGTTAATAAAGGGTAAACAAAGCCGAGTATTGTCGCGACTCTAGACAACAATAGATAAAAAGTGCACGGCGATGCGCAGGCGCCGGCTTCTACCGTGTTTGTTTTGTTTGGGGATTATATTTAACTAGTCTAAGTAGGAAGTAATATATTGCTCGTTTGAAGCTCTCGAATCGTTGTTATTCAGTTTCATTGGAAAAATAATTGGTACCATTGTTATATGAAGTTTTACACTATTCTATGATTATAATTTGAAATACATATTCTCTAACCATAATAACTACACATAAATTAAATTAACTCTATACATTTACTTACTGTACTCTGGATATTTATCACTTTTATCGGGTTTTGACATCCTATAGAAATTATTTCTAACAATATATAGTTTAATGTTAGAAAGAAAAAAAGATACGTCCATAAGTTGTCTAAAAGTAACGAGCAGTTAGAACAGTCTTGACGGGTAAAGAATGATATTTATTAACAAGAGTAGCCATGACTATCGCCAGTCGATGGACCAAGGGGCAAGTTTATATGGAAATTGAAAAAGAACTAATTTTAGGTAAATTCAGAATACATTTCTTTATTTAGCATCTTTTTTAGAATCTTTCGTTTCGGGCTAAGCTGCCCCTCCTTGATAGTAACTGCTATTTCGTTAATACTACTAAAGCTTAATACGTTGGGCATGCATTGCGTGTTCTAAACTCATTACAGCAATAATGAAATCTTTACTATCAACACTATGTTTGTATACAAATTGCGTAACTAATTCGTTCGCGGTCTGCGCGTGAGATACCTTGATTACTTCTGTGGTTTGCTGGTAACGGGATATTTCATCATTAGTGAACGGGCTTTAAATTCGCTCATTTTTCTAAATTATATTTGTGTATGTGTATTTTATTTGAAAACTTATTGGTATATTTTCAGTAAATATAGCGATAGTTAGAGGTGTGTTATATTTAAAGGCGATTATAGGAACTGCTATATTTCGGGTAATCTGCAGAGTAACATAACGAAATTTCGCTAAAGATAAATAAGTAAATGCAAACATTAACGACCGTTTTCAATATTCTATCTATCCCTTGTTTTGCTTGCTAAAGTCAGACAAATCTATCTAATTGTACCTACTTTGATTTCAATATCCTAACGACGAATACATTTGCTACGACTTTTGTCTATCTATTGTCATATAATTTGACATAACAATCTATCCATAATCATTGGTACATTATGGAAAATGGCCGTAAATCGACGCAAAATTGTAAGCGTTCAAAAATTATTTTATAGGTATGAAATGGTGGAGAACAAGAACAGATAAGTATATTCGATTTCCAGAATTCACGGAATAATATATTCTCGTGTAGCATTTTGCTCAGAAAAATACCTTTAATATTAACAATAAATTATCTTAGCTGTCAACCTCACAGTTTCCGAAAATGTCACCTTCGCGTAAGGCACACTGCGAATGCCCTTTCGCAGACGCCGGCCAGACGCGACGGACCGTGTTAAGTTAGGTCATGATCGCCTTAATTTAGGGCCTTTTCATATAAACTGGCTCTAAGTAACTATGATTTTGAACACCGAGGAGCGTCGGACCGTGTTAAGTTAGATCATAAACGCCTTAATTTGGGGTCTTTTCACGTAAGCTGTCCCTAAGTGACAATCATTTTGAACACATACGATACGTTAAAATGTTACCTTGGCGTACCCAGTAAATGCCCTTTCATAGACGCCGGCCAGAAGTGTCGGAACGTCCTCGTGTTAACTTAGATCACAATCGCCATAATTTAAAGACTTTTCATATAAAATCGTACTGGAGCAAGGAGCATTATATAAATATCTTTATATAACATATAAAGACTTATGTTTCTAAAGGAAATATATTCGTTTATGCTACAACAGGCAAGTGAAGTATGAGATTCACTTGATGTTAAGTGACTGACGGTTATTTTTGCTCTAAAACCATAAGAAACCATATTTTAAGAATGTTCAAATATACCGAAAATTATAAATAATTGATGATCCATCTCTCTTTCAACAAATATTAACGTTCTTAGAGCTAGAACGCCCACTGATTTTAAAAACATCCTGATTCTTATAAAGGTCAGTATTGGGTCCATAATGTTTTCTGAGTAGCAGTAAAATCTTGAAATTGCATTGCTATCAGGTGTGAATGGTCCCTCAGCTTTCGACAGCGCATAATTATGGTTGGCGCCCTACCCTCGTTTATTTTTAAGCAACGCATTGTTTACGCGTGGATGTACGTCTCATTTGCACATACGAATGCTTGAGTGTTTCTATGACTTGTGATCTTTATTATTATATAATTCGTTTGTTGATGTAACTTAGGATACTCAAAATTGTTCTTTAGGTTTTTGAGTGACTTATTAAGACTAGGTTTACCGTGCGTCATGGCTTCCGTGCCAATGTTATGTAGCCAATGCAACTTAATGATAGTAAAAGTTTTCTGAAAGATTTTTTTATATCAGTGCAGTAGTTTTTGTGTGAAAACATTTCAAACTTACATATAAAACAAATGTTTAATCTTTATAATACATAGAATGCAGATATTTCCCTTTCATGCTTGTCCTTCTCTATAGAGATTCTGTTTTTTTCGTCATTATTCTTTGGTTTTGTCATTACTGTTGAAAAAGACCGAGAAACTTTAGGTAAAATTGCTCCCTTTTTATTATTTTTTAAATATTTTTCAGTTTATAAGAGCTATAGACTGAGGAAAACAAAAGTCCACAACAATAAATCTAATTACACAATGATCGATATATTTCGTTATTAAACCCTTTATCGGTGCATTAAAATTAATTTATGACAAGGCAGTCGTGTATTTTTTAATTAACACTTTCGTTTATATGCGATTTTAATGAATTGCCAGTAATGAGTGGATATTGAGAAATAGTCATTAGTCGATGCCGGCTGGATGATGATTTAAGATACGTTAATTGATTACTTAATTTTTATGTTTATGTGCACGATTGGGTATAAATTTTAAATGCATTTTATGAGAGACGTTATTATAAGACGAGATTATATAAAGGAGTACATACAATAATTCTTTCGACCTCTTCTCAGCTTCAGTTTGTATTAAATAAATAATTGTTGAAATCTATCTGCTACTTTCATATTTATACTAAAATATAAATCAATTTATGTTTTTCAAATGTGAGAAAATAATTTTTAATTATTGAAGTAGTCTTTTTAGCAATTCTCATCAATTGTAAAAAACCGTGTCACAAAAACATTGCTTTTGTAATTAATGATTTTGAATATATTCAAAATGTTTCTAATATTATAAATTTGCATGTTTGGATGTTTGTGTGTCAACATGCCGCAATTACTGGGCTTTGATTTTTGACTAGCTTTTGATGAAATCTCGTAGTCTATTACCTGAATACGGTGATAAAATCTTTAATCGAACAAAAGCTAGTATTACATAATCGGAATAATATCTTTCGTGTCTAGGCAATGTTAAAAACTTGTATTAGTCAATAAAAATTTATTGATCGTATATTTTATCCGTTAATTGTACGTTTCACAATGCAAGTTACTGATTGGCTTGAATTTATAAGTTTATAAGGCAATAAAATATTTCAGGCGTTTAACAAATGACGTTAAGTGCAAACAAAATATATATATTAATGGTGCTAGTTAAATTGTGCAATTTGTGCAAAGTCTGTCATAAATTTTGTGCTTTATTATTATTTTATAAATTAATTGTAATTGTTTTAAAAAAAAAAGCTTTCAAAACCTTTTCATGCAGTACTTATATATTGGCTTTTGTGTAAAGTATGCTTTTAAGGTTTTATTTTTTTAAGAAACTCCTTAAGTGCATAATATATATAGTATAATATTACCAATAATTTATATTAAGCACAAAATATGCATATTAAGCACAATGAATTAATAATAATATCACAAATGATTTCAATATTTATTCTTATTTTGTCAAAATAGTAGTATAGTAATTGTAGAAAACTGATGTGAAATTTAAAACTTTTAATGAAAAAAAATAGTCATTCTGCATCAAATGCTGATCAGTCTAAACCTCTTCAAACCCAATGATTAAGAGATATCAAGTCTGCGTCATTGACGCGACCACGCGATCCTATTCACGTGTGTTCATATATTATAGTCCTAAATGCAGTATTAGGCTTAATGAATCACTGATCTGCTAAACCGTCACCGCAGTACGGCGACGCGACGACGCGACTGGTCGTGCGTATCGAGTAAGCGTATCCTGACAGCTGCTATACAAGTTCACAAACAATGCTATGAGATCTCACAACGCATATGGAGATTTATATTTTATACCACATCACCGTTTTCCATCAGGCGGGATCGCGGTAAATGCCTACCTTTCTCTATAAACAATAAAATACGTCCTATTTTATAAACCTATTCAGAGATGATACTTGAGTTTGATTTGGCACGCATTGAGAAATATTTCGCATAGTATTAAAACGTTACTTACACATTTACTGCTTTACTTACACAAGTATTTTTTGTGAATACGGTTGATAGAAATCGAAGAAACATTGAAGGAACGACCAGTTTTGAAAAAAATTATAATGACAATTTGCATTATTGTGGAAATATGAATAAGTATAAAAAAAATGAAATCCAATTTGCTTGTACCATCGTTTTCTATAATTTTTAGTTGCACATTAAAATATATGTTAACAAATAGATAAGACCTGCTTTTGTTTGAGCGTATGAAAGAAGAATTATGTTTTAGGTCTTAATTCTGAGCCCAAGGAATTAGGGTATTCTTTACCCGGGGCTTAAATTGTTATTGCCTTACTACTTCCCTAAGTAAGCGATATTTTGTTATAAAGATTTGTGCTTCAACGTACGGTTTTAATATGTTAGCAAGTTCTCGAAAATTTAATGCAAACAGAATCTCCAACCGATTTCGTACCGACAAAGGGCCAGGCCACTTTCGCAGTTCACAAATCTTTTAAATAAAATGCATTGTTTGTTTGAGACCGCCATTGTTATATGTAACGGAGATTTTTTTCGAGCATGAAAAGCACTTCATATTTATTGTGGCTTATTATTATTTTTAAGTAATGAAGTAACAAAGCACTTCTTAAAATGTATGGAATCAGTAGTGTTCCTACTTTCTGATACATCACAATGGTTAGAATTTGTATCGTCTTACGGCTGATTTCAATATCTATCTATCCCTTGTTTTGCTTACTAAAGTCAGGCGAATCTATCTCTTTGCACTTACTTTGATTTCAATATGCTGTCGACGGTAGCTTTTGTTATGACTTTTGTCAATCTTATGTCATATTATAATCTGAGATTACAATCTATCCATAATCTTTGATACATTATTGAAAACGGCCGTTAGTTGTAAACTTGTAAAGTGTGAACC
This sequence comes from Phoebis sennae, assembly GCA_001586405.1. Lineage (NCBI taxonomy): Eukaryota > Metazoa > Arthropoda > Insecta > Lepidoptera > Pieridae > Phoebis > Phoebis sennae. Next base: position 47,149 of record LQNK01001621.1, on the reverse strand, counting down.
TCCTCGTATTTCATTAGGATTTCCGATCTTTAATTTTAAATAAAACAATGAGTGTAGGAAAAATGGTGGTCATCATACTGCAAAAGCATGGTCATCTCATGTGGAAGTGACGTAATTCGTCAAGTCTCCAATCAACCAGTGTCATGTCATAAATATATCTCTAAAAATCCCTAATATAATCCTGCGCGTGCGTTGACTCGGTTCCATATTGATTCAAATCGAACAACCAATTGACGTATTCGGAATACACGCGCCATTTTTAATAAGGCTAGCTATTTTTAGACGGGGAAATGAGAAATCTATTCTAGAATGGCCTAGTTTATGGGTATGTGGATTGTTTGTTTTGACTAGTTATTAATGAAACGGTTTGAAAGATTAGTTCCATTTGTGTTATTATAGTTTTTAGTTGTACACGTCTTTTTGCGAAAAACTGTTATTAGTATTATTTGCTATTTTACATTAGTAAAATTGGCAAATTTTGGGATTACAGTGGTAAAAAATATGTTGATTTTCCTTTATTAGGAAAGCCCTAGAGGCTAGATGAAATCATTTTATCGAATGAGGTTTTTTGTTCTTAAGGATAAGTTTTAAGAAATTATTTCCTTATAAATTATACATCAAGAATATCCGTGCCATATTATTTTAAGTAGTCTTCAATCTTACCTATATTAAATTGTGATAATAAATTAAGCCAATGTACTTTTGAAAATTAGTCTATGATAAGTAAACTATCCATAAAATTATAAGTAAAACATCTGTTATGGATTCATAATAATACTAGCTGTGCCTCGCGGTTTCTCCTGCGTATAATGTCTCCCGTTCCTGTGGGATTTCCGGGATAAAAACTATCCGATGTCCTTTCTCGGGTCTCAAATAATATCTGCAAAAAATATTTCATATCGGCTCAGTTTTTTCGGCGTGAAGTAAAGACAGACATAAAGACAGAGTTACTTTCGCATTTATAATATTACAAAGGATTTTATGAATTAATAACGAACATAATTTCATAGAGCTCCTTTTAATGCGGGATTCTTTAATAAAGTAAATAAATCTTCTAAGCTCTATGAAGGTCGAATTTCAAACATTGTTTATCTGTTGATATTTAGAAATTGTATAATATTATTTAATCTATTTTCAAGGTGATTTGGTTACAACTCGTTTAGAAGTACCATTGAACTAAATAGCTAATATTATATTGATATACGTTTATTTTAATTGCTTTATAATTAATTGAATAACGTCGCAATCGATTCTTATCTTAATAAAAAAGGTTAAAATATTTGGAGGATTTAAGTTAGGTCTACGTCATCATAATTATTATAATTCTCTTAAACACCTATCTGAAAATGGTCATAGCTTTCAGACGTATAGAACTTGATAATTTTGTTATAATATGAAAAGGTCTTCAATGTTTATATGATTATAAGTATCGATATTGATACATTAAATAAGGTTGTATTTTGTGTATTTTTATAAACGAAAGCTGCTCTATATTTTTAATAAAATCAAAATTGCTTATTTTCAACTTGATTTTTTATTTTTCTTATATCGGTTTAACGATATATTGTAAAAGCCCCTCCTATAAAAACTAATAAAATCCTTGTTGTAAAGAATTGCCTTCAATAACCTATTTTACAAGCGATTTCTATAGCCCTCATTTTACAATACCACTTACAATTGGAGCCCTTGGCCCTAAACGTTACCTGTCTGTATTTACTAAAAATACTTTAGTACGTTGAATAAACATTGAGCAATCCAACCAAATTAAAAGGCCGTCCGACTGTTGAATGCTTAATGAACTGCGGTAATTTTCAACTCGGTCGAGTTACACATGCGCCAGCGCACGTTCTGATGATTCTCTCTGTCAGTTGCTCTCGCGCATCGATCGATGTTGACGTGTGTTTCTGTATTCTTTTAAATTTCAGTTTAAAGTTTATTTACTGGTGCTTAAAGTTTTAGTGGATTCAGTTAAAGTGAAAAATACTTCGAGTGATAAGGTTGTTTACTTGTCTTATTTTTTACGATAAGAATGATAGTGGTTGTTCGAAATTTATATTTTGTAAATCGAAATCGTACGTAAAATTGATGTTTTTCATCGTTACGTAACTCATGGATATTTGTATGTGATTCAGAGGGTACATCTAATAAATGTGTCATGGAATCTTGATTAGTACTGTAATTATATTTTCGTAAATAACGTTTGTTATTATATGCGTCATGTACCGGTCTCTGATTATTTTGTAAACTCGTGTAATTCCTTGATTACAAAATATTTCGAAGAGATTAGAGTGTAAACTGAACTAGTTTGGGAAATGTTACAAATTGCTGTATATTAAACACTTTCTGCGATACTATTTATGCACAAATATACTGTTGGTTTACCAATGGTATGAATGAATGAAAAATTCTTTATTCAACGCACCAGCAGAAACTTAAATAAACCTACATAAATAGAACTTATACCATGCATAAAAAGCGGCCATGTCTCTAGGAAGCGATCTCTTCCAGACAACCCTTGGTTGGCGAGAATGACAACATTAAAATTTAAAATGGCTAAGGAGGTTCACAACACTAATATTAGATCAAAAACATAATAAATAGTAAACACATAGTAGTTGAAACTTAACTTAATATTCAAACTCAATAATACATTTATTACGAAATTCTTAGGAATTAGAAGAGGACGAGGCAATTTAGAATAGTCTTAAAGTTACTTAGACTATCAGAAAATGCATAATTATAAATAAAATATTTTTATACGAACTTTAACGATGTTTAAATACGATGCAAATGAAATTGTATCATAATATGTAGATTGGTTAAAGCGATTATCTTATAATTATGTAAATTTAAATGTAAGTTTAACTAATTCGGCGATATTTAGCTTTTGAGCTATAAATTATTTAACTGATTTAAATTAGAAAGGTTCCCACACTAAGTTATTTTTATAGTCTTTCTAAAAATAAAATACAAATTTAAGATACAGAATCGTCAAGACACAAAAAGAGATAAAAAGCCACGTGCGAAAGTTATAAGCCATCTGTGTGTTATTTCATAAATTATTATTAATCATAATTTTATGTAGGAGCTAAATTCACAAGTAGGAATAAGTTATTCCATCCACACACAACCACACAAATCCTGTAATAATATACCTATAAATATTATTATGGGTGTCTATTACTAAATTATGCAAAACGCGACAATTATCCTTTTTAATATTAAAAATGTTATGGTTCATGAGGATGGGCACCCATCATATATGACTAACATACATATTAATAAATTAAATAACTTAAAAAATATGTTTGTTATTCTTTCAAGCAAAAAATACTGAATGGTTTTGGATTAAACTTTACATTAATTAATAGATAAGGGAATATGCTGGCTAACAATTCTGTAAGCGAAGTCGATTAAATACTTACTAACATTATAAATGCAAAATAACTCTGTCTGTCTGTTTGTCTCTTCTTCACGCCTAAACTCAACCGAATCGGATGAATTTTGTACCAATAGTTGAAAAATCTCTTAGTTTCTTATATGTTTATTTGAAAATGGAACACTCAAATATTTTATAAACATTGTCTGCATTAAAACAGGACCAATAGAAACCTTATAAATAGATATTTCTTTCAAGGGTAAATAAAGTAAATTCCGTCAAACTAATCTATCAATATCCAGTCGGGTTAGGCCAATGAATCTCGCTTGATTTAAGGTTGTTGTGTTTAGCTAACGTTTTGTTTTCTCTATAAACATTTATTTTGGACGCTACCTCTATGAGATTAACTTGATTTAAATTGGAGAAGGAAAGTAAATAAATGACTGACGGTTTAAAAACTTATGAAGACGCCTAGTTGATCGAACAAACATTTTTTCTTCGGTTCCTCGTTTCATCCGTTAATAGCGTAATGCCTGTTTATCATAATTAGGAAAAACATTTCCGTTTATTAATCAATAAAATAAATACATAAATAAATATTCATCACTACTAAGAACATAAACTAGATAACTGATAGTCATACTTAAACATTCTCTTTTTGTAAATACATACATTCTATAATTAGATAAACGACCAGACAGTAGAAAATTACAATGTTCATCACATAATAATTTGCTACTCGTGGAGATCGAACTCACACCCTCCGGCGCAATAGACCTTTGCCACATCCACTGTGCTACGGGTCGTCAAAATTGGAAATAATATTATCTGTATGAGAGAATTGAATAATGGAGAAAGTGTTAGTGAGTGTAGGTATTTGCGGCTTGATTGTGGTCAGTTTTGCTTTCTTCTATAGAGAAATGTTTTTTTTTTATATTCCGAGAGTTGGGTAGGTGTTTGAGGCAAGCTGAAAAATTGTGTAACTAATATTTAACCCAAAAAAAATTGCAAGGCCCATGAGTAATTATCTAAAAATCGCACGTTCAAACAAACTTTTTATATATTTTTTCATATATTTTTCTGCTAA
>LQNK01001621.1:0-42133 GCA_001586405.1 Phoebis sennae | reverse complement strand
GAGTTGCGGACATGCATTTTTATACTCTTAACGTATAGATTAAGACGTTACAAACACTCAATAAATAATTAAAAATCTTCAAAAATAACAAAATCTCCGCCCGCGGCTTCGCTCGCGTGGGCTACAATTTTCTGTATTTTGAAGAGGCGCGCGCAGTGTGAGATTTTGGTCAAAACTATTTCCATAGAAAATTATAAAAAAAACTATAGACATTCGCATATATCAGCGGCCTTGCGACCGTAATTTTTTTAAACTTTTGTTGTGCGCCTCTAAAAATACAGAAATTAGTAACCCACGCGTGCGAAGCCGCGGGCGGAAAGCTAGTAATAAATATTTTGTTATATTCCGAGAGTTGAGAACATTTTTTGGGTACGAGCTAAAAACTTGTGTAACTAATATTTAACCAAAAAAAAATTTCAAGGCGCATCAGTAATTATCTAAAAATCGCATGTCCAAACAAACTTTTTATATATTTTTTCATATATTTTTCTGCTAAATGTAAATTAATAATCTTTTCAGAGTTTATGTATCATCCACTATAGAGACTTCCAAAATTTATAACAGTAGGTTGTTACTGGGTACTAATGCTAAGCGTTCACATGTCAGAATCGCATCGGATTTCACGAATCGTAAATCGTAATTATTGGCAATGTGCACGATAACTAGCGGTTGCCATTACAGCGGACCTAGAAGTGTCAAATAGCTTACTGTCATTACGAAAAACAATAAACAAACAATTATTTCCAATGGTATATCGTAATTTAATATTTTCTACTTAAATCTATATCAATAATAATATTGTCTATATTATTTGATTAAAGAAATAAATGGTAAAAAGTGACAAATGGTCCGCTGTATGTTGCTTTTTGTGACACGGTGAGCGCTGCGGTCGATTCACGGTTTCCCTCCACCTGCTTTGCACCTAGCGAATAGAATGTCATATAAGTACGTCCACTAGTCCGCACGGATCGCATTTTCTATACAAATAATGAATCTGATGCGATATGTGGACGCAAAGCATTATAGAATCCTATTCTCAGGCAATTCGTAAAACATGAACCGCCAAATCGTGACTTTAATATTGTGTTAACAGCTGCACTTTTATCAAATAATCGTGACTGTGAATTCGGATAGCGTTTATCTAATCGCGTTTAATTATTTACTTTCTCCTCAATTTTGTGTTGCATTAAAACTTTAGCTTTTCTTATACGTATAAAATTATGAGTAATGACAAATTATCATTACTTATAATATGTGTTACCTCTTCAATTTTAAATTCAGTTTTAATAAAACATTAAATGGGGTAAAATTGCATTATTATGAATGTTCATTTTAAGTAAGTATATAAATATTCTAGGACAATCAACACAGCTTGTACCATGAAAAGTCGACAAATAAACATAGATAAACATACATTTTTGTAAATGCATACATATTATAAATAAATTAACGGATAAATAAATAAACAGACTATAGATAATTATGTACTTCTTCATATCATTATAATTTTCTACCTGCGGGGATCGAACCCACACCCTCTAGCTCAATAGACATTGTTGTATACACTGCGCTAATCTAGTCGTCATTTATACTAACCATTTGGCTAACATAGAACTATTATGCCTTATTAATCTGTATTTTATTATTTACCTGCCCGTTGCTTAGTTTTCTAAAGAGAAATAAAATGAAGTACTCTCTGCATTGTGTAGTTCAACGAAAAGTTCTCAAGACAAAAGCGTAATTAGCGAGTAAGGAAATGCAACGCATTTCTCGAAACAAAAACAAGAATTTTAATTATTTATTAAACGATAGGTAGGTTTTAAGTGTTTAAAATTCTAAGATTATTCTACTAAGATTTTAAAGTTTGTCTGTCTAAAAACAAAATATACTAATTAAAAAAAATCTGTCCGAATTTTTTATTTCCGTAGGTGAAATCTCGAACAATATCGAATTCTCATCAAATTTATTTCAATAATAAACTATAAATCAATTCATTATGAAGAAACGTATACATTTTCGTAAACGGAGCAAATCGTGATTTGGAAGTAATTAAAAAAAATAATTTCCTCCGAAACGTGATGCGTCCAATAACACAAATCTCAAGGTTTGTTTTATAAATAATTTATTTGCTTCAGAAGTGGCATCCGGCTCTCGAGTGCGGATGGTAACTATTAAATATAACCACCCCAGTACCGATGGCAAAAAATGTACCGTTCAAACGGTGTGGGAGACGGTTCCCATGACATTGCTTCCAAAATTAGCAGCTGTTGCTTTTTTTGAAGTTTTACGTTGTTTCGTGTTTAGACTAATTTTACAGTCGAATTTTTGGATAGTTCCCATCAGTTCTGCGGTTGAATTTTGGGGAACTTTCATTCTCACTAGTTCTACTCTTTTTCGCTGTCTGGAAGAGATCGCTGTATCGATAACACCGCCCCTTGTACTTATACCTACCACTCTATTGCACCTTTTCTTGATGTATCCTTCCTTTGGGTAATAAGTATTATTCATTTATTAATATATTCATACTCTTTTGAATTCCTTAAATTAAACTGCGACCAGTTGCTAAAAAACTCACCATAAATTAAATCATGAAAGTATTTTGATGACGAAATGTCATCAATTTATTCATCTTTGGAGGTATAAATTCGGTAAGAAACATAAATATTGTGCGTCTAAAGATCTTTTTTAATATACAGGGATTTTGCTTATAATTGTGGTCACTTTCCGACAATAATCGTTTGAAACTTTATGGCCGGACAGTACCGTGGTTAGAACTGGTCGAGGATCCTATCTTTTCGCCAGAGGCATAATACCATCCTCCACGTATATTAATACGTTCTCTTCTATACATTTACCGTACAATAATATTTGCACACTATAACCTAAATAACCTATGCATTCTAAACGGAAAATGATTTCCATTGTGCAAGTCGTGAGGTTACCAGCTCTAACGACCTAAGACCTGAGACCTTAGTCTTAATGTCTTGAAGCTTAGCCAACTTTCCCTTCTTACGACATTGTGTACTGTAAAATATGAACAAAATCGTTGGTGTGTACACGCAAATAAGAAGCCTAAAGAACTAGGATAAAAAGTGTTTCAAATTGTAAGCAATTAAAATTAGGCCTGTTTGAATACAGTTTGATATTGGCTGTTCTGAACTATCCCCATCTCTCATTTCATTCCTAACGTATCATTATATTATTCTTCAAATGTTGTCTATATAAATCAATTTTCAATTCTCGTCTATTTGGAAATACCTTATTTTTATTGTCCTATTTTTTATGTCCTACGTATTCTCTTAAATAATTTTGTTATAACTCAATTTCTTAATTTGTTTTTGGTTTCTACAAATATACTAATCATAGAACATCAGTGTAGTTGAAGTATGAACAGGAAATCTAAATTTGTTCTATAAAATGTGCAGTGTATATTCTATATCCTTTACACTTTACAAGGGACGGAAATTCAACACCACCGGGGGGAGATCAGCTGCAATACCGACAAGCTTATTTCCTCACTTAGTTTAGCTATCGAAAAGCAATAAGTAAGCTATAGTTATTGTAAACTAAATATTACCCTGCCTCGGGGAGCACGTGTCGCCGTCGGTCCTGCGCCTGATCTCTCTCTCTCTCGTGTCGGTATGCCATCCCATCGGATTATGAGAGTAAATAAGGAGTGCACCTGTGTTTGCGCTCATACTTGGGCACTATAATATCTCCTGAGTACCTGGCTGGTCCCTGTTGAGAATGGCCACTGTGACCGATATCGGTTGAGGAGGCTATTACCATTACCTATACGCACGGATGCGTAATGCTACCTTTCTCACGAACCTGCCTATATTAATCAGAATTAAATGTAAACACTACATGTGTATTAAATATTTTGGAATCAAGCAAACCTGCAATACTGAATACCATATTTTCCATACTGAATGTAACAAATATGTATTGAGAAAAATAATGAAAAAGAACCAACCATTTGTAGAATTTATTTTTTTCAAATTCATCTAGTAGTTAAGAAGATTTGCGCATTTAAACATAGGCTTCTCCAATAAAGATAATATACGATTTTTGTCAGTTTATTTTATTAGCTATTCTTACAGCTCTATCATACTTAATGTTTGAGATACGCCTTGATGTACCTTTTACAAATTCTTAAGCAATACCATTTCTCTCATTTTGAAATCGATGATTCATCAAAGCAATCCTTAATCATAAAGCAATACAGGATCATATTGGGCAAGCCTCGGTGGAATTAACTCGACAACTTAATAACTTCTTACATAAGGTATCGATAATTAATTATGTCCACCGATATGGCACGTGATGACATTCGTGTAATTATTTGATTTGTGCTGTATTTTAATTGTGCTGAAATATTGCTTGGGTTCACAGATGTAGGATTGTGTAATGATAAATAAATAAGATATCGTATTCGATTGATTAATATGTGTAAATCTTCATTCCTCCTGTACTGCATACATTGTTTTTATTAAACATCTTATAAGCGTTATTATTTCAAAGTATTGTTCCTAATTTGTAGATGACTTTTCTCAATAATAATTGGTCTTTGCTGAAGCAATGTAATTTTATGTTAGCTATGAGTAATCAAAACGTAAAATTATTGTATATTATAAGCGTTGGTTAGAATTTTTTATATCGACATTGTTCGAATTTTGTTCATACATGTTTCAAAGAAATTCACAATAAAAAAATACTTTTAATTACAAGCAAAAATTATTCTTAGAACATTGCAACCGAACAAAGAAATGCTGTGCATGTGGTCTGTTTGTCAACGCCTTATTAGCGTCATCTCGTCCGTCTGTCTGTCACACGCGGTTTGAATGTCATCATTATATGGGCCATTGTTTTGGGTACACCCACATATGCCACTGATAATTTTTTTTTGTTTATATTCCAATTTTTATGCTACTACGTTGTCTACTGTTTGGGCAATAGAAGTTGTACAAGGATCTAAAGAAATTAATTTTATTGGATGTTCTTTCTTTGTCAATACTTTTTGTTGTCACTTCGTCTGTTTGTTGTATACGTTTTAAATGTTATCATTATATGGCCCATATTGAAAAAATATTCTTTTTGTGTTCCAATTTTTGATACTACTGTAGTTGCCGTCTGTATGTACAACAGAAGTTCTAAAGATTCTGAAGAAAAAAATAATAGATTAGATGTGTTGTCTCTATCAATCCTTCTTTTCATCTGTCTGTCTGTCACACGCGTTTAAAATGTCATCATTATATGAGCCATTGTTTTGGGTACACCCACGTATCGCACGAAATATTCATCTTGTTTAATGTTACGTCTTAACACGCTACTGTATTGGTAAAGTATTAAGAATACCCCCCCTTTAGGTAGCATTACATAAAACCACTGTATATTTACAATTAAATTTATTAATTTCAGTCATCAATTTCATTCAGCGTTGTAAACCTTCGAATTGGATAAGCAATTATTAGCACTGAATGGATTCATTGTACGCAATATTGAATTAAATTCCTTACAATAAATCACAATGTGTGTAAATATTGTTATCTACGCTAGCTACATGTGCCTTATCATAGGTGTTCGCGTCCTACTGTATGTACTTATCATTCAATTATTCATTGTCAATGCTTTGTTTGAGTTTATTGTTATTACTTTATTTGCACGCTTTATAACTTACTTGATATCATTTTACGCAGTTGTAATATTTCTGTACTTGTATAATGAAACACCGAAAGAAAGAAAAAATTTTTTGACTGGATTGACGCGTTATACGTAACTAATTTTTACGAAGTTTTCTTAACATCAAAAAATTGATTAATTTTTTATATGTGAACTTATGTACTTATATAATTTTTTAATTAGATACACGCAATTCAGATACTTATAATGCATAAAATGCAATTTAATAAAAAGTAAACCGAAACAGTAGTACTTGTCTACATGAAATATTTCATAGCCACGTTCTATTAAAATCGTGTAAATTGAATGTCGTAAAAGCCTTGGAGGATTTCTTCACTCGTGCATTGATAGCGTTGCTACATGTGTGCTCGTGTTTATATTTACCGAGAGGATGGGGAAACCTTATCACCAGGTAGTGGGCAAACATCCCGATAGGCCAGAGGTTCTCAACCTTTTCTTGGGTGAGGACCACTTTTATACCATTACTAGCTAAGCTCCGTGGTTTCACCCGCGTGTATATGTTTTCCTCGTTCCCGTGGAATGCATGTCACATTCCAGCCCGATCCGTCCAGCGGTTTAAGCTGTGCCTTGATAGATCCCTATGTTAGTCAATCAGTCAGTTTACCTTTGAGTTTTATATATGTATTACTAGCTGAGCGCTCCCGTAACATAATGATATGTATAATATTTATATAACTTATTTTACTCGTGGATAAGGTAGCAATGGTCGAATGATGAAAAAATTTTTAAAATCAGTCCAGTAGTTTTTGAGTCTATTCATTACAACCAAACAAACAAACAAAGTTTTCATCTTTATAATATTACTATAGATAATCTAATTTTTGTCAGCAATGATTACGATGTATTTAGATATTAAAAATGTGATTTTCGGTTCAAGTGCGTGTCTCGTGCTAGCATGGAACAAATTGGAATCTTTCACGATGTTGGGAACCACTGTGCTAGGCGGAGAAATTAAATTAGGGCATGATGCAAGTTTTAGACGATTGGAGACATCTAGTCAATATTTGAGTGGAAGTATTAAGGATAAGAATGTTGATATTACGTCTAAATCGTTGTATTTAGATTGGGGTTATTTGCGTTGTAACTTCGGAATAATTTAATTATTATCTAAGCTCTGATAGTTTTGTATGAAAGTATGGTACGTAATAGTGTATTGGATAGACTTATAAACAGCTGTGTGTTATGTAATATATAGAAAGATCCTTTGGGCCTTTGAGGATGTGTCTTTAGAGAATTAGTCGTAATCTAAATACTTTCTAACATATTCTTATTATTTTCATTATACACAAATGTAACCTCCTTTTTCAAACTAGCGCTAAACGTTCTTGATATAAAACTATCTGGTGAGTAGGTTTTGCGTAATAGGGTAGCGAACATACACTTGTATAATTGCATATTAATAATGAAATTAGAACAATGATAAGGCACGTAAGGTTATTGAACAGGAATCAATTGTGTAAAGAATTTTATCATAATAATGCATTTACTTACAATAGAATGCAAATGTGTCTGTTTTTTTCCATTTGATGTTCTACTAAATTTATATTTTACTAAATGATCCACGCAGATAACACAACTGATTTTTATTGGCACCAGCAGTTATTGAGGTTAGCGCGTTCAAACAGACAAACTAACATTTTATCATTTATTAAATGGAAAAGTACCTTTTGCAAATACTTGTCCATGACGAATCGTTGTTAATTGACTTAATAGTTTTTATATGAACGTAACAAATTAAATAATAATTAAACGGTTGTTAGAATGTAGGTTACGCCCTCCATAGTTTTGTGATGGGAGTGTTAGTTGGAATTAAATTTATAGTTATTACTGGCTAATTGCACGTGTATTCGTCTCCATAGTATAACGTAATATACTATTTATATTGCATTCTGTTACGGGAGATTATTGTTTTTCTAGAATAATGGTTTATCTAAAAAAATTCTTAAATTAAATAATAACTTAACGGTTGTGACAATCTTGATCATTTCCTCTATAATTTTTATTCTATTAATTCACCATCATAAATGTGTATTTTACTAACTTTTTTACGAGGACTTACTCCCGTAACATAAGATAATATATTATCTATATTACAAGAATGAGGTTATAGTTCTCCTAGATTATGATGATCTATCTAAGACATTTGTTTGTAATCAAATTCAATTTTTAAAATCATTTTATATCATTGAATATAGGGTTGCCTGGCAGGGATCGCTGTCAGCGATAAAACCGCATATTGTACTATGTTTTATTGATGAAATGTATGTGTATGGTTTACTAACAATTTTTCATTCATTCATTGAAATTAAACAATAATTAAACGGTTGTAAAAATCTAGGTCATGTCGTTCGTAGTTTCGTGATGGGAGCGGGAGCGTTACAAAGAATTAGGGTCGTGTAATTTCATTCGACACGGACTATTGTATCGATTTATTCTATTGGTTTTGATTAATTTTTATTGATCGATAGCAGTGTGTTTATGGTTATATCGACGATTTCGTTCAATTGATGGTATGATAATCGATATGGATTTTTAGTGTTATTTAACTGTGAGATAATGCAATGTTTGGGAGTATTGGTGAATAATGCTGTATACGCGATATTACTTGAATTATGCTGTTAACGCGAGATTTTTCTCTGAGTCTGTCTAAGCGATACGTCTCTTTTTTATAAATATTAATGCGACATAATTTTGTATTTTAAATGATAGGTGATTTTGACGTAATTAAACAAGTTTTAGCTTTGAAATGTAATAAAAAATATAATAAACGTTAAAAATACGATGCATTAATTATACTACTTACCGTGCTAGATAAGTAATTAATTATCAACATCGACATTCTCCACAAACTGTTAATAAAATTATTTTATAAGCGATTCAAACATAAATATTTTAAGTATTCCTCATTAGAATACGTCAGATTTACTGCATTCCCTTCACACACCATTTAACTTCGGTCGGAGGTAATCTATCTGACTTCGGTTTGTCATTATATACTTTTCTTCGTATACCAACTTTATTACTTACTAGTTGTTCTATGCGGCTTCGCTCGTTCTGTAATGATATATAGCCTATTTTACTAAGTAGAAGAAGTGGAAGTTTCTAATGGTGAAAGAATTTATGAAATCGGTCCAGTAGTTTTTGCGTGAAAAGTGAAAACACTAAAAATAGACACAAATGTTTCGCGCGGCTACGGTCTTTTAGAATAATTCATATATTGCTTATAAGCCTTGGTCGATTAATGGTCTAACATATTTTTTTCAAATCGGACTAGTAGTTCCTGAAAAACCATGTTCAAACTTCAAAAAAACACTTCAGCTGTGTAATAAGTATAGAAATATCATAGAATTCACCTAAATATTTAAGCATTTCATTAGAATACATCTGATTTACTACATTCCCTTCACACACCATTTAACTTTGGTCGGAGGTAATCTATCTAACTTCGGCTAGTATTTACTTTTCACATATAAATTCTTTTAAAAGAAAATGAACTCTGATGTCAAGGTTTAAGGTTAATTTTAGAGTAACGAAAAGTGGTACTATTATGTTCAATTTCAGCCACATAATGGTAACAATTGCTTGATTACAACAATTAATGACAATTGAGAGGAATTTGTTAGACTTCCTACAATAGGCGTTTAACTGCTCTGGATAAAAATAGTTAAAAAGTGCCAGTCATAGTTATTACGCTGTTTTAAAGTTTAAAACCAGATACTTAGTACTGTGGAATATGTTTAAAGCCGTGTTTCAAAAAAGTAGGAGGTTCTCAATTCGACCGAATGAATCGAAATCTAAACAAAGTCGGACTTTAAGTTTAGTAAGATTACAACAAAAATTAAAGAAAGGATTCTCTTCTTTTTAGCCTGAGGAAGTGGGTTCTATTTTTTGTCAAAAAAATATTATAAATTAAAAAATTGTATAGTAAAAAAACTGTTCTGTTAAGCATTTTAAAAGATTTTTATGTTACCTACAAAATGTTGCGAATTGGCAAGTAGACTAGTAGGAACTAGAATCTAGTCGTAATCCTTTAAAATAGTCTATTATCAAATTTTATTTTCTAAGACTGGACAAATTAGGCTAAATTCGCAATGCTATTTTACTTTCAACACTTCATGTACTGTTCGAATTGTCCATTCAAACTATTATAATTGAGGATAGATAGGATAACCCATACATTTTGACACACTTGTATGTGTGGGAACTCTAGACCACGAGATGCACTAACAAAGGATATTTTAAAGAGGCATATAAGTATCGCCATTTAGCACATAGTAACTGTTGCCATGCCTGTATCCGACTATTTTGCATGCATTAGCGGCGGAGTTTTACGGTTCCCTCGAAATCATTAAATCGATGAGTCAGCATGCACCGGTATGAACACGTAACCAGGCCTCGATTTGAATGCCTGCAGATCGCAGATAAGCGCAAGTACGGGGGAATACGTGCAGTGGAATATGTATAATTAAAGGTGTATATAAATATTTAAATAAATATTCCTGGACACTTAACACAACGCTATCTAGTCCCAAACTAAGCAAAGCTTGTACTATGGATACTAGATAACTGATAGACATACTTAAACATACTTTTTTTTTTGTAAATAGATACATACTATAGATAAATTGACACCCAGACAGTAGAAAATTACAATGTTCATCACATCATAATTTTCTGCTCGTGGGGATCGAACCCACACCCTCCGGCGCAATAGACCGTTTCTGAACCACTGCGCCAATCGGGTCGCCAATATAATCTTCTTATATATAAGAATGAATCGCAAAATGTGTTGGTAAGCGCATAACTCAACAACGATTGGACCAATTTGGACAATTCTTTTTTTTTAAATGATCGTTGAAGTTCAAGCATGGTTTTTACGGCGAGAAAAATTTGAATTGCCGGGTCCACGCGAGGGAAGCCGCGGGTGGAAAGCTAGTAAATAATATAATGCACTTAAAAGAAGAAAACTAGGGATCAATTCATAAAATTTAATATTTGCCAAACATTAGAAATAGGTGAAGTGATGTTTATTTTTAGATTAATTTTTCGCTATTGGATGTTAAATAAATATTTTTCAGTCCGACTTTGAAGCTCAATTTGAAAAGTAAATCATGTTTTTTATTTAGATATCATCTTTATTTCAAGAAATTTCTTTTATTTAAGTCTGTTTAAAGATATAAGTATAATATATCCTTACCTTCCAAAATATTATGTACGTCATTGTATATCTAAATACTCAACTGATGCCTATTGGAGAGCATGCATAACATTCTGTCCCTTTCTCTATTAAAGTGATACTGATAACATGGTATTTAAGAGCTGTTTAAAGTTGGGTGTCGTCTTCGTAATGGAGGATTTGCGTGATAGTTAAAACCTTAAATGCATAACACATACTACTTACATACATTTTAGACCTATTGAACTAAATAACCTGTAAATATTTATTATAACGTTAGGAATAGTAACCTCGATACATTCAAATGTTTGTATCACGTTTTCAGTAACCCTAGGTGTTGCAGGAAGTACAGTCGCGCTCATTAACGTAGCCTCACGGTACCGCTAATTACGGAGTTTGAGCCAAGAATGATAATCACTGGCCTATGTGTGATTTTGTTCAAATTATTAGTATCTATATAGGCATCTATAGCAATCAAATGTTTGTAGTTTTGTACCCTATTCAGTAACCCTAGGTGTTGCAGGAAGTACAGTCGCGCTCATTAACGTACCGCTAATTACGGAGTTTGAGCCAAGAATGATAATCACTGAGCTATTTGTGATTTTGCTTTAAATTCGTTCATACTACTTCGGAACTAATTTTAGAATTGGGGCCCTTTTGGGCAATCGGTATGTATTTAAGAAGTTAGGTGAAAATTGAAGAAGTACAGTCGCGCTTATTAATGTTTCTTATTGAAAACATGTAAAACAAATATGCTGTAAAATTAAAAAAAAAATATATCATCTGTACTACTTATGTTTATAAGTTTATTTCATTTTGGTTCGTGACAGGGTTAATTCCTTATTCCTACTTTATTAAAAGCTCTTAAACTCAACAAAAATATGTTAACTTCGTTATAGTCATCTTATTACGTAATCTTATCACCGTTACACAATAGACGTCTATAAATATTGCATTTGAAATTAATATGTGATCTCTTTAATTATAGAAACCTGTGTGTAATAATACATTTATGGAAGATATAACAACTTTTTAAACGGTTTTGGTAATACCATTATACCAGAAAAGTTTAACATTAATGAAAACGAGGTATAAAGGATTCATTAAGGTTGAAGTTGGGTAATTATGATAATTTTTCGTTGTTTTTTGGCCATCAATGCCCAAAAAACTATAAAATTATGCAAGTTCCAAAAATGTTTTAGTAATAGTTTATTTTAGTTTTATGACCCATTCGTTTATCGTTTAATCAATGCAAAAAATAAAATTAAATAAAGTTAAATGTTTATTTGCTTCTTTAAAAAATCTTATTAAGGCGCATACATTATGCAATTGTCCTATTATTTTCTGCACTGATTATAACTCCCAATACTATTAAATACAAAGTAAAAGAACATTCAAAACTTTTAAGAAGATAAAATACATACATACAATAATTGTATAATTGGTAAATGACTATGAAAATCTTCTTAATTTTTTTGTAATTCTCAAAAAATCTGCAATACCTGAAAACATATAATTAGTCTGTAAAGAGAGTTTAATTATGATAATTACGTTATTCAGGAACAAGTTCGATATACTTCCAACAGTCGGAATGCAAACACATGCTAATTACAAGATGACATCACGCTCACGGCTTCAATTGAAGATGACCTATGAACGGTAGCATCAGTAAATAGAGATTCGTTAGAGATAATTTGAATAATAAGATATATAATTATAAATTACATTTTGCAATTTTCGGTATATGGTTTTCGATTGTGTGTTATCGTTATTTTTATAAACTTAGGAGGAACAATGAATCAATTAAACCAAAAAATTAATAAAAATATTTAATCTTTTTAGTTGTTTTTAAAGCGTACAGAAAATAGTAGTTAAATGGGACACATGATCTACAAATTGCCACGCAAACATACATAAGACGCATCACATAGCTGTATGCTAATACATAAATTTTTTGGCACATTTTTATCCCATTCGTCATTATATCTCACCGACCGACTCGAGTTCATTAAAATAAAGTATGATTCAACTTAAATTTAAGAATTTCTTCCTTCTCTATAACCTTATGGAGTCTCCTATTCATTTCAATATTCTTGTCTAAAAGACAGCGGCATCCTCTCAATTGATTGCACGATACGAATCCAATATATCACAAGAAAAGCGCCTATAAAACGCTTATTATAAGGAACAGAGAGCCATCTCGCTGAAAAAAAACAAGCAAACGGCGCCCGTCTCGGCGCCTGCGCCTGCGCATGTCGTTTTGTTTTGCATTGAACGCGGTGAATTGGGACACCGAGCGTGTGAATGTTAATTTATGTACGCGACTGTACTTCCCTGCGTAGTATTACACAAATAGTCATACGAGTTTTATGGTTTTCTGCTCGGATGTACCACAAAAGTTATAAGCGCTTGTAAAAGTCCGGCCTTTGATGAAATAGCTGCAGAAATTATGAATATAATAAAAAAATCGGAAAAAAAAAACACAGACTTTAACTATAACGGATTTTTTTTCCTCACTGTCGCAAACAAGTAGTATTTCAATATCTATTTTGTCATGTCTGTCCTTCTAAGTTGTATTTAATTGAATGATTAGTTGTCTGATCGATAGATTGTATTGCAACCGCTGTCAAAATCAATTAGCTATCTTATTTAAAAATCACCCAGTCATTGTTAGTAATTGAACAGAGGTTCCCAAACATTCTTCAACTGTGCACCTCCAAGTGTTATATGCTTTGTCACCTTAAAAATATTAACGTTTCATATTTTTATGAACGTTATTAGCCGATGTCTCAAAGATTTTTAATGGCATACAAGGTAATGCATGCGGTAGAGCCAATGTTAAGTGACTATCGCAACAACTAACACCAGCGAGAAAAGAGAAAACATAAAAAGAATGTGACAGAAAAGCGGAGGAAAAGGATGAGAGTGCAGACCTCTGACGCCCCCACTCATCGTAAGACGCAGTACGATACTGCTTCATTTCGTGTGTGTGTTTTAATGGGGGTTGGTAACTTGGATGGTACCCGGCGCTTAGCTCTAACAGTGGTTAATGTTTGACTTCCAAAAACAAACCTTTTTACAAAATGTTTTTCAATCGAGAAATGTCAGTAGAAGAGTCAGGGTTCTTAGTTTCAAATGGGATTGAGGATCCTCAGTGCACCCCTCTTTGCTGTGTATAGCACACAGTTTGGAAACCACTGTATAGAAGAAAGTATAATTTGCGAAGTCGTAAATATTAGGTGCAGTTAGGACTTTGTCGTTTCTTTTTATTGCTATGTTTAATGTTTGGTGTGTTAATACCGTTTCTCTTTCTTTGAGATCAGTATATTATAATGTTATGGGTTGTGTAATTATCCTAAGTTTTAAAGCTGCTATGGCTAGCTAATGTTTTCTTAATTGATTAAATTCTCGACCATGTGTTACCATCGATGCAAGTCGAGTCCAAGAAGTATTGCATAATTTTGTTTTGGTTACTAGTTGAGACCCAAATTCCTCGTTTTATTGTCTTACATTTTTGAAATCTTACTATGAAACGATTACAAAAATGTTGGAAATAATTATGGAATCTTATGAATATAGACGTGCATTATAGAAGTGACAATATTACCTTAATCTAAACATAGAATAAGGTAAGAAAACAAGTGATGAGTAAGGAATTTAGAGTATTTAAAACGGTGTAATCAATGTTCAACGTTCATACTCAGTTTTTGTGATTCCAAAGTTCTAATTTGACCAAAAATAAATGTCTTCATATCTACACTAATATTATAAAGAGAAAAACTTTGTTTGTTTGTATGTTATAAATAGGCTCAAAAAATACTGGACCGATTTTAAAAATTCTTTCACCATTCGAAAGCTACATTATCCAGGGGTAACATAGGCTAAATTTTGTAGGCTATATATATGTATGATCACTATGTATGATCAGTTAGTTAACTTTATAAAAACGTAAACTCGACTAAAAACAACGGTTTCTTAGCTCATGTTTGCGTTGAATATAATGGGAACATGTTTTATGTAACGATGACTTTTATTTTAAAAAGTGTTAAATATGAAAGTGTCGGGTATTGTGGACCACCATGCATCATATGAAGGTTTTCTTAAATTGTTTTTATGAAACAGGTGTCGTTTTGAGTGGCACTTAACGTCGGTACAGTTGCTTAAACTAACATTTACTTAACAGTGATATATGAGAGGCGTATTAATGGTATTTCTTTATATTTTTTTTTAAATTTTATTCTTGCACTTACTAAGTGTAATGTTTAGTATAGAAGCTAGAAAACTGATATATTTTTGGCAATTCCCTTACTAGATATGTTTAGTTAAAATAATGTAGTTAATATTAAATATGTAACTTTGCTCTGGGTAATATTACGAAATTATAATTAATGTATATAGTTTTGATTATAAGATATAACAAAAGCGAAAGTAACCGCAAATTAAAGTAGAAAGTAGACGTAATTATGCCAAATTTGATTAATTTTGTTTAGTAGAATGGACTGAATTAAAGTAAACGCAAGTCATGACAAGTTTTGAAAATAATAGAAATATATGTAGTATTTTAAAAATATATAAAGTTTGTATCCGTCTCTCACTCACGCTTTCAGAACGAAACCGCTGAGCCGTATCTGATGAATTTTGGTTAGGAAGTAATTTCAAGTCTAATTTGAAACGTAGTCTACCTGAAAGTATGGCTTTTATATACAAAATTTAATATGAACATGTATAAAATTAAACAAAGATGAATTACATTCGCCAGGTATCCAGCATTAAGTTACAAAAATAAAATATCTCGGGATAGACATCTGTCCATAACTTATACGCAATATAAACATGTTACCAAAGGTCAAGCACACGTGTCCCGCATGTAGGTTTGTTTTTGTTTGTTTATGTCACGCACGAAACGCATATGCCGTGTTTTTATAGTGGTGCATACGGTTCTGAGAAAAATGTAGGACCTTTAATAATATAACTGTGAATGTTGGTAAAGGAATGCACGTTGAATTAATAGTTGAAAATAAATTACTCAAGAAAAAATAAATTACTCAAGAAAAGAATATGTGAACAATTAATGTGTACTTATACATTTTAGTTTTAAATGAACATAATGAGAGCTATTTAAATAAGTGACTAATATCTTTAGTATCTTAATGTACTTAACTACTGACAAATTATTTTAATTTATAACAAACTAGCCGCGCCCCGCGGTTTCGACTGCGTAACTTATTGCGTGACAACTCCGGGATTAAAAGTAGCCTATATTTTATTCTGAACCCCTATATGCATACAAATTTTTATCATAATCGGTACAGTAGTTTTGCGTGACGGAGTAAACCGATTATGATTAAAATTATACAGTATAGGATATTATAGGTAAGGGTTCAAAATAACATATAGGCTACTTTAAATCTCGGAGTTGCCACGGGTTCAGATGTTACACAGATGAAATCGCGAAGCACGGCTTTCATTAATAAGTTCATACATAGTTTAAAGTATTTATGAGACACACTATCGCCAAAAAATAACGAATGTCTTGTTTTAAAACAGATAGATTTGTTTCTTAAAACAGTACTCGAGTTATTCATCTCAATTGAGATTCCAAGAGGCGGAGGAAACTTAAATAATTATTTGTTGACATCTTTCGTTCAAATTACCCTGTACCAAAATCTATTTAAGAAGTATACGTCACACCCAATTCTTCCTAAAACCCAAACAATGTTCGGATAACACGTTTCCAAGCTATTTTTAACTAGAATATTTCTGGTACATGAATGTCTTTCGAAAATTTATTTCTGTTACATAACTTACTGATCACCATTGTAACCTGAGCTGTGTTTTACTGGTAAATAAATTATTGAAGAGATCTTCTCAGCCTGGCTTTTCATTAAGATAGTAATTTGTCTCTAATAAGATTAGCTTTACCTTAGACGTTTGGCTTTCGTAATGGTTTTATGAGTTGTCAATCTTGTGTTTTTAGTAAGCTCTTCTATATAGCTATATTACTCTTTTTAACCGACTTCAAAAGGAGGCGGTTCTCATTTCGACCATTTTTTATGTATGTTACCGCACATCTCCGGCATTCATGGGCCGCTTAGGAAAATTATTTTTGCATGTCATTTTCTACTTTTTACCTTGAGGAAATCGGTAAATACATTTATTATTACGAGAGGTTACCCCAATATTTTTATCGAAGATATTTAAATTGTATTAAAAATGTTTAACTATTTACAATCATGTATGAATGTCTTTTTCGCGTTAATTTTTAATCAATGGAGTGACAGGTTATAGATTTAAAAGAACCTATTATTTTACAATAAGCATAAAAAGAGGCGACAATGTAACATTCTTTAATAGATATTATGAAAGTTACCTCAAGTTATAAAAACGTATTAAATCGTAACAGACACTAAGATATGTGATAAATAAAAGATAAGATTGCGTGTTACCAGATTGGTTAGGATTGCCCTTTCCAACGGAAGTAGTGCTCTGGTTCCACTAATATAGGGCAATGATAAAAAATTGCGGTTTTTGCTTACATATGATGGATTTCTTGTATACCTTTTCTGGTTTGCATGCGACCGATGTTAAGTAAAAGTCCTCATCGAAAAACGCAACCGTTTTCTGTGAAAGGCTTGTGAAGCTATTGAAGAATTGTGTTAAATCTAAAATTAAACACTGTATAAAATATATTTTTTTTATTTTTATTATGTTGTTGATAGGTTTTTCTCGGGAAATGGGTTGCTTCTTTTATCCATTGTTGTGTTTTTTGGATTAAGATTGATTATTTATCGGGCATTAGAGATCGGTTGTCGTTTGTAAGAAATTATGTCACAGTAGAAGTATCAAGAAAATCATAAGGGTCGACATTTTTTACATAAATCTCTTTCGACGTGATGTCGAATGCGCGAGTAACGGCTTCCGAAATTGCGCTATTCCAAGATACAACCAGTATTAGTTAATATTATTTACAATTCAGTTTCTTTAAATTGTTTCTCCTAAGCAAATATTTGTATGATTGACAGTAAGGCCAAGGCTAATTTTAAAGTATTTTTATTTCAGTTAAGTGGTTTTAACTTATAAGGTAATATCACAAATCGTTTCAGATAAAAATTTACAAACTCCAAAAATGTCGCAGTATCTATAAGTTTTTGATCTAATAAAATTAACTCCGATCCCGTATCCGACGCAAAAACTACCGACCAAATGAAATGACCATTTCTGGGCCTAACGACTAACAATGGATCCATTTCGGTTTTTATTATCAACAAATCGTTACAATGAAAAGCTACCAGATGTTTCTTTTGCCATAAATTATCGGTCGTTACGTAGCTTTTGTTGGATTGTGACGTTTTAAGGTTAAATAACCACATTTAAGTAATAATATGCTGGCTATTTGTATTAAAGTTTTTTGGGAACAGGAAAAGAAATATAAAAAAAAATTATTAAATAATATTTTCAAAATAATGTATTACCTTCATTTGTTAGTATATGGCCATCCTTAATTCTAAATATTCTATTTTTTAAATTAATAATACAAAAGTTCGCATCAGAAATAAACTGTCAAAGTTAAGAACGCTTGCGACCACAGATTAGAGAAGATGGCGTTGACAAGCTCAACCTTGAACGTGACAGGCCAGGATTTTTTAAAAATAAATTCGATTACAGCCAAGCAGTTCCCGCGGCGCATCACTAACGGCCAGTTTAAATTTAGAACGAGTTCTATTCTCGAGCGGTGAACTCGCGGTCGATAGCTTCTTATTGTTTTTGTGTTAGTACGCAAGGACTCGAATGTGTGGGTGAATTGGAGACATTTTTAAACCAGTTCTTTTTCAATTAATGCGTACTATGAGAAGTAATGTTTCCTATATGTTGAGGAGGCAGGAAGGAAAACTATCGCTTACAAGTTTGTCATTTTATACCGTTTTCAATTATTCAAACTTGTTTCTTTACTAAAAATTTAGATTATTTACATAAAGAAACATCATCACCACGTGATGATGACGTTTTATGAGGCCGATTATTTGGTTACCTATTTATTTATTTTTATTATAAAAAATTGTTCGTCAGTTCTTTTACGTTAAAGTACTATTACGTTGTACTATAATTTATGATTTGTGTATTAACTTTTGATCGCGTAAACAACCACTATCATTGTTTCATTTATGAATGAAATATTTTACCTCTTAAATTATTTTATTTAATTTTGTTTTCTTTTATTTTTAGCGATTTATAAAGTGAAAATGAGTGCCAACGAAATTTGAGGATTACGCAAGTGATGTCAAGTTTTTGTTAGTGACAATAGTGAAGTTCAACCGGCTTAACCATTCCCGACTACGAAGCTAAGGAGGGGCAAATGGGTATGAAAATAATTACTTTAAATAAAAAATAAAACAATAAAATATTGACAGCGAAACACGACCGAAGTATGGAATTATAGCTCGACACGTAAGGTTGATCGTAGGTTAAATAAGGTACTAAGGATCAAGATTGTTTCCTAGCAAATGTTTGGTATGTTTTCACTTTTCTACTAATATTACAAAGAGGAAAGTTGTGAATTTTTGTTTGATTGTTTGCATTGAATACCTCCGAATCTACTGGCATTGGAATCCTACATTATCCCTGGTGAACATAGGCTATATAACATTATGCTACGGGAGTGAAGTCGCGTAGAACAGCTAGTTTTAAATATAAGAATGATCGTTATAGAATTTTTTGCAAGGCTTTGGACCGACAGACTGACATGGATAATTAAAAGCTTTGTTCGTTGACATCAAAAAGTGTTCTTAAAAAACACATTTAATAAAACAATGTAACATGTACACCAATTATTACATCAGGAGTAACAAAAATAAATTGTTATTTCACATTTTGCCAACTGTAACACGATAAAATTAAAATAAAACAAATAATTTAAATTATAAAAGCAATTTAATAGCAGGTAAGGCCGTATGCAGGCCATTTCAGTCAGTTCAAGATACTTAAGTGCAATGTTTATACTTAAGTTGTACAATAAAATTAAAACTCGACCAAGAATAAGTTATGGAACATAATTGTGTTAAGTTACCTTTGAACGAGTAAATTATATGTTATTTTGAACTTATAATTTTAAGGTATCTCCTTAAAATTTGTTAAGTTTTTGTTAAGTGAGCATTTTTTGTTAAGTTTTTATTTCGCTAACTGTTGATATAATATTGATATTTTTGTCACTTAGTGTTATAAGTGATCGGATTTCATTTGGAGATAAGTAAAAAGGTGGTTTGACAACTTGTAGGTTTCACGAAACTGTTATTAATTCATTTATTATAAAGAGTAATGCGAGGGTGTTGCGTAATTCACGATGTAATGATTATTATAATACCTAAAATGTATTTAGAAACAGGTGAAATTAATTGCAAGTTATCGGAAAATTATTTTTATACTAGCTGAGCTCCGCGGTTTCACTCGCGTATATTTTCCGTTCCCATAGTTTTTCCGGGATGAAAACTATCCTATGTCCCTTCTCAAATTTCAAACAATCCCTGTACAAAATTTCTTCAAGATCGGTTCAGTAGTTTCGAAGCCTACTAAATTCAAACAAACAAAAAATCAAATCTTTCCTTTTTATAATATTACTATAGATTACGTAAACCCTATGAGATCTCGATAAAGATTCTACAAAAAAAGTAAACAGTGATGTGTTTTTAAACGTTATATAATTTTTACAAAGGTAGCAAAAGCAGTTTTGTAGGTTAAAGATACAATCAAAAATAAACAACGCATAACGCGGCCTTAACGTTGTAAAAAATTATCGCTGATTGTCTGTCTGTCTGTCACTCGAGAACAATGTTAAGGTGGACAAAAGAAACGGGGTTTAATCCATTTTTGGCTGTTTTTATAGTTCTGTATTATTAAGCGAGTTCAAGTTTTATGACCAAATTGTTTCTCGTTTTTTGATGAAGTCGTAAATATTAAATGGTTATGTTGATTCAATTTTCACGTGTAAAGACATTTTGTTCGTAACTGTTGTATAGTTATTTATTTATTATACTTCCAACGACTGTATACATTTTGGTTTTATTTTGATAATGAATGGTTCGATTAAGATTTAAACGTTAATATAAGTTTATTTAATTTATGTACTAAATAGCAGCTGTTTTAGCAAGTAAAACTAAATATTTTACAAGCGATTTTTTATACAGACAATCATTGTATTAAGGTTTATCTAAATTTATATGAACTAAATTTTTATTTTCATCCTAGCAGATTTGGTGAAATATTGTAAAGGGCATACACATATTTCACCAAAGATGATGTCTTTTAATACTTTTAAACTTTTATGCAACGCACTTAGTATCTGTAATATTTTCCCAAGAAAATTAGGTCCTTCACCCCTTTGATAAGGCGTAATGACTATTACTATCACTAGTGACAGTCAAGGTCTGGTTTTATCTTATCAGTTATGTAAAGCGATTACTATGTACTCAACTAATGACTTTCGAGAAGACAACTTAAAGTTGGATTGAGATTCGTTGATATATAAGTTAAGAAACTTAATGTCAAAAAAAATCTTTTCGACCCGAGAATGTCGACCTTATTTTTTTGAACATATGTAAATTTCTTTGGGATTATATTATTAGGATCTGAATTTAAGAAAAATGGGAGAAAATTAGGTATATACGTATGATTTAAGCTTCATTTTGTCAAGAAATATATATAAAAGAATAGTTATCATATCTTAGCAGAGCCTCGTGTTTTTAGTTTCACTTAATCAAATGAAATTTTCAGTATGGGTTATACTGATTCTGATTTTAGTCAAAGTACGACTTAATATTTGCATTTTACATTTTAATTTCAAGGTCCAGATGTACAAACAGATGATATATTATTCAATCGTAAATTCATTAAATAACGTCCAATAAAAGTAATTAATCAAGTCATTATCATTACACGTTAGTTGTATGTGAAAAGGGCATTGCATGTGATGGATAATTCATTACAAATTACATCTTGTGCAAGAAAATATTAATGTGAATACGTCGTGACCCTTCGATCTCTTGTTGCTTTTTGCGTTTGTGATGTAAATGTTTATTATTATTTACTTAGTAAGATTTTATATGTTACTAGCTACGCCCCAGGGCTTCGCTCCCGTGGGAATATCGGAATGTTATATAGCCTATAGCCTTCCTCGATAAATGGGCTATCTAACACTAAAACATTTTTTTCAAATCGGACCAGTAGTTCCTGAGATTAGCGCGTTCAAACAAACAAACTCTTCAGCTTTATAATATTAGTATAGATTCAACAAAATGCATAAATTGTGCTATATAGGTATCTGCATTAATATTATTTTTCTTTCCTAGACTCTAAAGTTTGGTAGAAAACGCTTTACAGAAATAAGGCCGCGTATTGTACGTCCCTCCTTTGTAATTTGTTATTGTTTTATTTTATTTCATGTTTATTTTTGTACAAAGAAAGAAAAAGAGTTGAAGAGTTATTCTATTTTATTCTTTTCTACTATATCCCGTTATAGTCATTTTTATACATAAGTATATGAAAATTCCATCCTTTCTAAAATATTCTATTTAGACTGAACTTAATGGAAACTAAAAATCATGAACAGATGCTTAGATAGGGATCTAAGCATCTCGTGGCTGGGAGTTGAAAGTAAACTATGAAATATACTCAATTTATTGTCGAATTCGCGATTTAATCAAAATTACAAATAGGTACCAACATGTAATTTTTAATAATAATTGACACGGTTATTCCCTCTTACATAAACACATCTTAAAAGTCATTATAAACAAAGGAGATTTACTATTGTTCATGTAATTAAATCCTTCTTCAAGGTCTCAGGTAAACGGAAGGAACAGGGAAGCATTGGTCAACAAAACGTAATAAACTCTTTGGTACTCTATGGTATAGACTATAGACCCATTGTCTATGGATGTGTGCCAATGCAGCGGATGTGCAGGTACCATTCTTCCGGTTTCACATTCGAATTTCGATTTGAATGGGACTTTTGTACGTTTGTATGGATATTTGTTTATGGTTTGTATTTCGTAATGACGGTGGTCTTTGGTTATAAATTATAAAGCGTAAGCTCACAACTTACTGTGCAACGACTGAGATAAAGCCTCTTATCTTAAACCGGATAATAAATTACCTATATTCGTTTATCAGTGATTATGTTCATAACGTTCATACATAAAAATAATCTCATTAAGAATCAAACAATAATAATAATATAATCTTTATTTGGTTCATTTTACAATATGTTATTGTTTTTAATTTGGCTCTGACTTTCTAGCTAGTTAAACCTGTGTTGAGGTAGGCAGTTCTTTCCCATTTTGTATGAGCTAAAGTTAAACTACTTTAAAAGTTAGAAAACTAATTTACAACAAGTTAAACTAAAAAAAAAATAAGATGTAAGTGTGAGAGTTGTGTGTGTGTATGTATGCGTGTAGAATATAAGCAGGTAACTATTATCATTTTGAAAAACGACTACATTTTTGTGATAGTTTCTTTTTTGCATTGTTTTCTCGTTATTATAAGTACCATACATCGATTCTGCATTTACAAGATTCCTTATTTAGTAAATAGTAGAGTAATTTGACATTCAAAAATAAACCTCGCTCCAACATTTCGTACCTCTTCATTACGTTGAAAACATCGACTTTTAAAATGAAAGTTGTTCTATGTTTCAATGTCAATTGCTTTCGTACCTCGCTGAGAAAAAACTCCGGTATTTTCACCGCCCTATAATCTATGAGAAACAAATTAACACAGTTACGCGATTATGATCCCTATTACTATGGCAATTATAATAAACACGAAACGTATGAAATGTTAAATAGTTCGTGGATTTCTCTCAATTATAGGCTTGACGGGTAATATAAGGTACGTGTTTGAACGATACGACGCGATAAATCGTTTACGACTTTAGATGTGACGTTGACGTTTGGCAAGCGTTATTTTTAAGAATAATCTTAGCGATGAAGGGATTGCTGTAAATGAGTTTAATCATAGAAATGTATTGATCAATATGTTAGGTGATACACATACACATCCCTATTGTTAATATTTAATTATATAAGCGTTGAGTAGGAACTATTATTGATGTTAAGATCTTAAAATACAAAACGTTGTTCCTAAAATAATCGTTAACTTTAATATATTATCGCTTAATGTATCTACGACACAAGATATTATCTAATTGTAAATTTGAATCAACTTATTGAAATTTTTTGTATTGTTATATTGCTGAGATAATGCATAAAGTAAATAATATACGTAACATCATCGTGCACTATAAACGATACAATGTTCATCGTTTGTTTAGATGTTGTGGACAAGTTTGTTAGCACTATAGTGCGCGCAATGTACATTGTACAGTGGTTTCTAGGAGATAGACGGTTTGTTAGCGTGTCTTGATTAATTACTGTGACGGTCAGTTATGGCATAAGATGTTATAGTACTCGGTGTGCAACTAAAAAGGAATTATTTTTGACAATCTGTTCTTTAACCTATGAACTACGTTATTATTTATTTATTTAAATTGAACACTGTACTTACACCACACACAGGGATTATAATTATAATAAATTCGCGCATTTTATAATATTATTAACATACAAATATATAACATGACATTACCATTATTGTAATGACAATTCCTAAATTTCGACATACTTGAGGCAAATATATCTACTGTTGTATCCGCGGCAAACAATTTATTGAACAATTTGATTATTATATTGAAATATATATTTTGCAGTTAGTAAACATGTGGTTTGTCTTAATATTAAGAGTTTTGGTGGAGAATTCACTCTTATACTAAGTAACCTCTTTATGCATTAAACCTGTTGCAGTATTCGTGGTTTGTGAACACAACAGTACGTACAGTATACATTGTAATATGGTTGCTAAGAGGCAGTGTGTTAACGTAACTCGACTAATTACTGTGACGGTCAGTGATGTCATCAATGAGCAGAGAATAATAATGATTTTAGAGCTAGACAATTCATTCTTCATCCAAAATTTTATGAGAATATGCAATAAAGAATTATTTTGGGGATGGCGACGGGTTAGAATACGTGAGTGTCGTAAGAGGTGACAGAGGGTAATTTTGCTGCATAACATCGTCAGTAATAAAAGAGTGAGAGCCGAGCATTGCATGATTGGGCCAAGCTCGCACCGGTGTAATTACCTTCAGAAGAAGATCAGTGTGAAACAGTATTGCACTGTGATTTGTTCCAAATCCATTCCTCTCCCATCCTGTTTTGTTACTCCCCCAATTTCCCATCATTATATTCTCTCCTTATCCTCTCCCCTTCCTTCATTTTGATATTTTAAATGTTCATGGGCTGCGGTCAGTCACTTAACATCAGGTAAACCGCATGCTCCGCTTGCCTGCTGTAATATAAAAAAATCACTTTAAAACTATTAGACCACCTTGCAGGTAGGTCCGTTGTAGTTGTTTGTAAACACTATAGTACGAACAGAGTACATTGGACAGTGGTTGCTAGGAGGCGGTGTGTTAGCGTGGTTTGACTAATTACTGTGACGGTCTACGATGTCAGATAATTCTTATTGGTCTAGAAATGAGAAATTATCTTCAATTTCGTTTTAACTTAAATATGAGTAAAAATACTGATATCGCTATTTCTGTTTCAGTTTAATATGTTTTTCTTGTCATTCATTTTTAACCGACTTTCAAAAAAAGGAGGAGGTTATCAATTCGACCGTATTTTTTTAAGTATGTTACTGCATATCTAAGAGTAAACAAAATCGTGCCTTTATCTATTTTCAAATTACCAAGATTTTGCATGGACTTCGTATAGATTAAAAAAAAATAAAATAAAAGTTATTTTCTACTTTTTAGAGTCAGGAAGTCGGTTCTATTTTCTTGTAAAAATAATTTTTTTTTCGTATAAAAACCTTTCAATGTCAGATTTTTGTGTTCAAAAACAATAGAAGTAGAAATATTAGGTTAAATAATTGAAACTCAAACCAGTATTCACAAAGGTAGTTTGTGCCCTTTAGGTGGCATTCAGAGAGTCACGACTTCCTATCTTTGCCATTATTTTCTCACGGTTTCAATTGCTTAAATTTTTCATAACAATAAAGATTAGTGGCTACCAATTTGTTATTTTTAGAGCTTTTATGAATAACATCTCATTGTAAAGTACCGGATGATATTTTGAGTAAAATTATTTATAAAGAGAAAGGTTAGCGATGAAATAGAAAGAAAGAGTATTTTAACTTAGTAACTAAAATATCTTGAAGAAACCGTTATTTTTAGTATACAATTAATCTATAGAAATATTATAAAGAGGATAGATTTGTGTGTTTGTTTGTATTGAATAAGCGCCGAAACTACAGGACCGATTTTGATGAAATTTTGTCCAGAGATTTTTTGAAAACCATGTCATACGGGAACGGAATATATACGCGGGTGAAACCGCGGAACTGAGCTAGTTTTATATAATTGGGTAGTCCATACCATAAATTATAAAAACCGCCAAAACTCTTAAACGAAAACATTTCCAACAAATGTGTATATTATATAAAAGCTATTTATATGGCATTCAATAATAGATTATATCACTAAAAGAGGGTCTCCGTAGAAGGAAAGTGGAGACGTCGCTGCAAGGTTAGCAGGTGGCGTAGTAGGCTGGTGCAACGACATTATCGTGTGTGCCCATAGTCACACGACACGATATCGTGACGTCTTACACCTTGCAGTAGCGATTATTGTACAAATCGTGTGTACAAGTCTCAATTGTTTTAGCTATTTCGTCTATAGGTATTCGCTTCTTTATTGACAGATTTCAGTAAATAAAACATTATAACGTAAACGGATTAATAAAATCAATTTTATTTTTAATTTCTTAATTATTCATACTTATAGATTCTCGTGACGTACACCAAAATCTCGTGCCGTATGACGTAATGAGAATGCATTCCTATAAAGTCATCGAACCTCCTTTGTGCACCATTTATGGCAACTATAATTTAAGTGCAGGCCTCTTTTATTTATCGTATAAACAAATGCCGATTTGTATAGTTCCATATAAAAACGATATATTTACATAAATAAGCGATAAGTTTCGGTACAATTTAAGAGGAAAATTATACGTAATAGGTATTCTGTGATTTGTCATTTGCGTGTTTAAGTTAAAAAAAATATTTCGCAGAATGAGTATTGACTGTTTACTTATGACGTGTGTATCGACATAATAATATACTTTTTGGAATAACTACTTCAGAGTTGGTTGACTTTTGACTAAATTATAAAAAATTGTTTAAGTTAAATATGTATAAGGAAAATGTTTAATATTAGCTATATATTTAATATAGTAATAATTAAGTATAGCCTTCCTGGATTCTAACTCCAAAATAATTGAAATCGGTTCAGTAGTTCCTGCGATTAGCGAGTTTAAACAAACAAACCCTTCATTTTATAATATTTAGTATAGATTGCTAGCTTAGAATTATTAATATTCCAAATAGAACCTAAGACGGTGAGGAAGAACAAGTCAGATTTCAAATCAGGTATACGTTCTGTTCTGTTCGGATGTTACATTTTTTTACAAGTCTGAAGCAAGCAATACGACCCTGTCTTGATTTATGTATTTTGTTTAATTTGATTCATAATATGTCTAAATACTCATTCATATGTACAAGACTGTACCTATATATGTCACCTATATGTCACATACTTATAATAATCTATATATATAAAAGAAAGCCGTGTTAGTTACTCCACTTATAATTCAAGAACGGCTGAACCGATTTACCTGAAAATTCGTAGGCAGAAGGCTTGGGACCATGAGAATGACAAAGGATACTTTTAATCCCGGAAATCCCACGGGATCGGGCTATATACGCGGGCGAAACCGCGGGGCACAGCTAGTGAAACATAAAAAACATGCCGTTCTAAATATAGCTTCATACTTAATTTGGGTTGTTTTTATAACAAGTGAAGTAGACTCAAGTTTCCGCGGTTTTTACACTTTAATGAATTTAAGAACGTCGATTAATGTAGACAGCTTGTGGTCAATACAGTGTTTTGATTGACTATAAAATAATATTTTACTTATCAGAGAGACAGTGAAAACCGCATTGAAATCTGTTGCGTAGTTTACAAACTAACAAAACGCATTACGCGTCGTTGATAGTATGGAGCGATTTAAAAGGTTTTTTTTAACTTATGTAAATTTTATTACTTCACGTATCTAAAAATATGGCAAAATAAAACGATGTCGATGAATTTTAGTCGTCATTTTTGTCAACACTTCTATATTTATGTAGCGGTAGCAAAGACGTTTGAATAATTTTATTGCCTCTTCAATACATATTTGGATATTTTATAGCTTTGCTAAAATTCCTTGCTATGTATTTTTAAAGATAAGAAGATAACATTTCTTAATGGAATGTGTTCAAAGTGGAATAAATGTTTTAAATATTTTTCCAACAGACATGCAAAATAATGAAAGAGCCATTATTTTAATGTCATATTCTTTTTTTAAGTAACTAAAAAAATATTTTTTAAGGATTCTCTTAAGCATCATAGTAGTTAAGAGTTTTAGGTTAATGTATCAGAGTACGCCATGTGTAGAATAAAAAAAAACATACAAAGAAAAACAGTTGTTTGTTTTTAATATGAACTTCTTTTTCTGTTGTTTATTTAATATTTATGTTTTATTTTTGGTTCAATAAAATGACCCTGTTATGGATACTGCATTTAAAGCCAATAAAATAATAACGTAAGAATGCAACGTAAACATTGCCAAAAAAGGTCAGTGGTGCATGATAACAATAAATATTCGGAAAGGACACTAGTTTTATGATATTTTTAAGTTTTAAATAACATAAATGAGTATAAAAATATAAAACTTTATTTTTGATCTTCAGGACAAGACGAGTAACTTTTTACATATGAAGTTATGTGTTAATTTGTAACTTATTGAAAAATGCAAAATTAAATTAAAAGTTTTTTTTTGTCCATACTAATATTACAAGTTTGTTTCTTTGATCGCACTAATACTCGAAACTACTAGATGGATAATAAAACATATTTTGATGATAGGCTGATTTAAGAATAGTCTATATAGACATAAGACACATATTCACATTCATTCACAAAAAACATACATAACAACATAATGACAGGAGTCACATAACAAATACAAAACACGAAACAGAAAATGAAATAAAAAAGAACTGTAAAGAAACGCTAAACCGTAAGTGAAATCACGCGAAACAGCTAAACAGCTGGAATTTGCATTCCAATACAAATAAATTATAACAAAACATGTCACTTTTGTCACACTTCTAGGATATCATGATAAAATATTTAGCATTAAATTATGTTGTCATTACATCTCGTACACAACTTGTTATCAAATATTTTACGAGTTTTTTACCGTAGATGAGTAATACATGAGTCAGAAACGGTGTTTGACTCAACTATACTGGTTCTATTTGAAAATTGTTTCACAGCCGGATTTTGTTAACGTGACATTTTTTACCAAATAATATTGTAGTTCTATATTTTATCTATCTTTAGAACAGTGTTTCATAGATATTGTATATTTTACCTACCCATGACTTTATTTAAGCTTAACTAATAATAGTAATAATCTATACTAATATTATAAAGAGGAAAGGTTTGTATTGCATAGGCTCCGAAAGTACAGGACCGAAATGGATTAAATTTTGTTCAGAGATTCTTTGAAACCCCAGGAATGACTTAGGTTTTTATCCCGAAAATGCTGCGGGAACGGGATATATATGAGAGTGTAAACGCGGAGCTCTGCTAGTAATTATATAAATTCAATGAATTCAAATTTCAATCGGTAGTTTCGAAGATTAGCACGTTTATAGTAACAAACAAAAAAACAACGTTAATTTATTAGTGTATTTGTGTTGTTTGTAGATAATTGAAATAGCCAAAACCATTTTAACTGATTTTGATAATTTTTTTCCACAATATTTATACCTAGATAAGAGAAAATGTAAGAAATAGATATATCGAGATATAGAATAAAAGCATATACATCATGTTCCATTCATAAACCCTATCGCCTATATTATAATTTATAAGCGATAGCATTGGACCAAATTTACGACAAGGAAAATCACTTCACAGTAAGGATGAGTAACTACCGGTTGCAACATGCACGATACGGGCCTGATAAAACTCTCGTAAGAAATTATTGTTTCAATACTGATTCATTTGTTTAATGATGGATAATTTGCTAGGGTATAAGGTACCCTAGCAAATTATCCTGTCGCCATAGTTTGAGTTTAAGCAAAGTTTTTGGCAATTTTATCCGAATATTTGCTATTGTTCTTCTGATTTATTGTTTTCGATTGTTAGTTTAATTATTTTTGTAAAATTGGGTATCAAGTATGATGTCCTAAAGTAGCAAATTATAAAATTAAGGTTGATAGTTCAAATCTTATAAATGCTAAAATATTCATTGTTTTAAATCATTTACGAAATATTCAACGCAAAGCTAAAGCTAGTGTTTTAATGGATCTAAAAATAAGAAAAAGCACCACATGTTAAATTTTTTCTCAAATAAAATAATGTTAAAAACCACAGGAACTATCGAGTTACATTCTATATGATAGCTTAATTTCCTACAAGATTGTAATGGAAAATGTATCTTGTTAGAAACGAGTAGGGTTGAAAATGTGTTGTTGCAACTTTCTTTGGTTTAAAGTTTATCTGTTACAAAGTTTGACGTAAAAAATACAGTGTAGGGTTACGTTTGGGGTTGCGTTATCTTGCATGATGGTTTTACGACGTTTTCGTAAAAAATGATGTTAGGATTGTTTACAAGGAATGAAATTTTACTGGTAAATTGGATATTTTAAATACTTTCGCTTATTGTATAATTTTTTTCCAGGTGGTACGATTTACATAAAAAAGTTTCTTATTTATACGCAAATAAATAAACAATTTTTTTTATATCGTAGATAAGTTTTTAGAGCACCCTCTATTTTTTATAAAATGTCTCAATTTATTTGAAGAATATATTTTTCTTTGTATTTAAGAACAGTTTGCATGCAATGCAATTGCATTCATAGTATAAATTGTAAACACAAATTGTAATGATTTCGAGGAACGCTACCTGTTAGATATCGGACCAAATAATTTGTCCTTGGCCATAAGACACCACATGCTTGGGTTTAGGCTTGTATACCAGTGAAAGCTAAATATATCTTTTGATTTATGAGTGATAAATATGTATAGATGCTAAATGCATTTAGTTTTGCGAGTTTTTGAGTGATATAATGTTTAAGTTAGTGCCTTATTATTTGTTTTTTGGGTTCTTTTGTTTATTTTATATTGTAATTAGACAGTCGATCTAAGGGCAGCTGTCAAAAGATTTAAAAATAATGATATAGTAGGTATTTCTATAAATTTCCTTGTAGAATAAATTTTAACAAGGCAATGATGAGACATTAGGAACAAACAATAAGATAGGTACAACATAGACGATGTTAACTACTTTTCTTTTGCTTATTATTTTATTTTTATTGTTTTCCGCAGTTATACTGAGATACTAAGCAAACAGTAATGTAATGTGTTTTTTTTTGTACATACCTATAATTGGTGTATACATCATGGCTGACTAGTTATTCATGTTCAGATTTAATTACTCTAAGTTGTCATGTGTACACTATTGGTATGACTACTAAATAAATTATTATGTATTGAGAAAAATATAATTTTAGAAGTTCCTTAGAAGCGATATAACGTATTTTGTCTTTAAGTGGTTGCAATCTCACCGGTGTTGAAAGATAATAGTCCCCATATGCTCCTGTATCTTGTACAGATAATATTAATAAGAGTTTGTATTTAACGTACGACTTTCTCGTTGTATAGTTTTATTAAATACTAGCGACGCCACGCGGTTTCACCCGCGTATATCTTCCTTTCTTGGGTTTCAAATAATCTCTGTACAAGTTTTCCTTTTAGTGGTTTAGGCGTGAAGAGACAGACATACAGATAGGCAGAGTTACTTTCACATTTATAATATTAACTTAGCAAAGTAAGGATAAGCGATGATTTTTAAAACATAGCCGCTCGATAAGTATTTCGTTAATTCTCACATGGTACAGATAACATAAAAGTAAACAATTCCACAGATAAAACAAAATTAATCACCTACTTGTTCCATAGATAGTGAAATGCGTTTTCCCATACTTTTCGACACGGGCCTTATAAATCGATAATTTTGTAAATTTACATACGTTAATAGCGTCCAAAGAATTATGTGTGTTATTAATCTTGTAGATTCTTAAAGTTCTCACGGCTTAAGGCGCAATTGCATTGGTCGTTAAGACGGTCGCTACTCGTTAGCCGACGTGTGTTCGTGATTAATATGTGCCGGCTTCTCGCATTCGGCACAACTAACAATTAAACTAGTCTATTTACAGAAATGTCCCGCTCCCCGAATGCGAGCTTTAACTACTAGTGAAAATTATTATCCCAATGCCTGTTGTATGGCATGCGGAACAGAAATCGCCTGAATCCCCTTATGACCTATGTAAATGCGCCTTAGAGAATTTGTACTTGTTAGATGCGTATTCAAGAGAAGAGTGTGTATTTTATCATTATTGTCATCGGTGATAAGAATATATGTGACAGGTTATTGGGATTAAACTCGGTGTTTTAAATTTGTTAAATTTCTTAAATGTCCGTACCGGTATTTCAAGTCGGAATTTCAAGGAATGACAAACATGAATAAGGAATAATATTAGAAAGTCATTATAATATGATACCAATTACTTTCTTTTCATTATTAAAAAAAAAGGTTAAATTGTTAACAAATCAATTATATTATTGTATTTTGTTTAATAGAATTTCCCAAAAATGGATAATTGATCTATAGGATATAATCTAAACCAGCTAATAGCTTATCCGAATACAAAATTTCATCAAAACCCGTTTAGTAATTTCGTAAAACATCTACACTATCCCTCATTAAATTGATACCTCAATACTTTTCTTAAACATACCAGCAACTGATAATATGGAGTCGATAACCGATACCACATCGGCTGCAAAAATTCTATTTTAATTGACACAGCTTTTAATGATTTATGAATGCTGCACCTACGCGTGTAATGAATTTTATCTGTCTTACTTTGCTCTGGAAAAAATAATGAGATACTTTGATAAATAATTATTATTAATTTGTGAACTCGGTTTGTATCGATGGAATATGTTATGTCCTATGTTACGTTTTTCTGATTAATTGTTCATTTTTATTTATAATCCTTTATTAGCATACCATTAAATGTGTTAAAATTGTCAGTTAGTGTAGGACTTTCAGGATAAAAACTATCCTGTCATTCCTGGGGTTTCAAAGAATTTCTGTACAAAATTTCATCCAAATAAGTCCTGTTGTTTCGGAGCCTATCCAATACAAACAAACAAATCTTTCCTA
This sequence comes from Phoebis sennae, assembly GCA_001586405.1. NCBI lineage: Eukaryota > Metazoa > Arthropoda > Insecta > Lepidoptera > Pieridae > Phoebis > Phoebis sennae. Next base: position 8,803 of record LQNK01001621.1, on the reverse strand, counting down.
TTTATAATATTCCTATAGATTAGGTACCTATCTTAAAAAAATTAGAACTATGTGTTACAAGTTTCGAAGATTGACCAACACGTTAAGTGTTTGAAAAATGAATACCTGATGACAAAATAAACTGTTTTATAGGAACTATTCACTTTCCATTTTACCTTATCCATAACGACGTTATCAAAGTACTTATACAAAATACATGCTAACTGCCATCTGTGTCGAAATTTAGTACGCGACTGTACATCGCAAAGTGCGGTCTCTATTTAATAAAAACCGTCTGGTATATGAATAAATTGATGCAGATTAATAAAATGGCCAGTGTGACGTCTTGTACAGTCGCGTTATCAAATTCGCTTGCAAACCGCCAGTACCTTGGTGCGCGTCTAATCGACCGAGCGTGAATCGATGTATTTTATTCGATACAATCATTTTAAATGAATTGATTGTACATCAATGAGAGTGATGTGTTAAGTGGAGTGATTGTGATAATTGTGACTAATGAGATGACGGCGTTACAAGATTCGGGAATATTAAATGATTGTACTAATGGGAAATTGTAAGTCTATGTAATGAGTTTTATATAAAATTGATTTTAAATTAAAATGAGGTAAAAATTATGCCATTATTTAGAAGTAATGCGTCACCTTCCTATACTCTATCTATTTAAATAAAGAGGAAACATTTGTATTTTTGTAAATTCATGTTTGTAAAGTTGTCACACAAAAATTACAGGACCGATTTCAAAAAATTCTTTTACAATTACAAAGCTGCATCTTCACTAAGTGACATAGGCTATAATATACGCTACGAAAGCGAAGCCGTGCAGCACAACTAGTCTGTAACAAGAAAGTTATCTGTTACAGCTAGTGCAATATGTTGTTTGACCAAATTTGTTGTAGGGAAAATCTACTTTGAGAACTTTGTGACCGTTTAATTAAACTTATAAATATGACATCATCGTAGCAAAATTAGTACGAGACATAACATGTTGGGACGTTTGTATTGTTGTCTTTATAACACATTTGTTCATTGAAATTATAACGCATTTTTTTAGAACTAATTAGTTAATTTGATGATACTTTTTCTCGCATAGTTAGAATATGGTAGAGGAAATATATTCATTAATGAGACGACGTCTGGAGATGTAACTAGTTTTACTCATGATAAACCCATGTCATAGTTTAACCACTAGGCCAAATTTGATACGATTTATTGAGTATAGTAATAGCGTTAACATTTACAAAAATTGTTGAAAGGGAAAAGAACATTCCAAGAGACGACGTCAGGGGCAATAACTAGTCATACGTTTTATGTCATTTTTAATTTGAAACGCAATATTATTGAGTCACCTGAGTATACGTAACCTACTTAGAAAATGTTGAATATTTATGATTTATCTCTCTATAAATATAATAATGATTGATAATGACATTGACTTACTTATCTGTTTGATAAGCGTGTTTTTGCTATGCGTGTGAACTTGCGAAATTTCGAAAATCCATAGATTTTAAGTTACCGGCAACTTCTTATGGTGATAATCTACACTAGTATTAGAATGAAGAGGTTCAAAAACTACTGGACCGATTTTAAAAATACTTTCACCAATCGAAAGCTACGTTATTCACGAGTAACATAGGATAACATTATGCTGCGGGAGCGAAGCCGCGCGGATCAGCTAGTTATAAATAAACCTTAAGTATTACATACAAGCGATCCGCCCCCGCTTCTCTCAATTAGCACGTAAGGTGTAAACATACAGGTTTTGATGAGGATTTATTGAGATTTAGCTCGTTTACTTAAAGATACGATAATGTATTGGTAAAATATAGGTAGTCTATAAATGTCCTGCCGCATTTTATTTGCTAATGGTAAAAAATATCTGATCACGCTCACTGTTGGTCTCTTTTTAGAGTTCCGTACCTAAATAGTAAAAACGGGATAAACGGGAAGAGGAAAACTTTGTTTAGTTGTAATTAATACCTAGACTCAAAAACTACAGGACCGATTTTAAAGATTTTTTAAAATGTATACGATTATGAGCTATAATGTAGCCATTATTCACGAGTGATATATGCTATATTTTATATTCTATACATTATGTAACATTACGCTACGAGAGCAAATCGGCGCGGTTCAGCTAGTAGCAAAAACAAAAATAGTATTTATTTAATTTTTGTTGAAATCTAAAATCTTGAATCTTCAAAGTCGGTGCCTTTATCTATTTTCAATTTAACAAGACTTTGCGCGGACTTTGTATAGAATTCAACAGAAATGAAATAAAAGTTATTTTCTACTTTTTAGAGCGAGGAAGTCGGTTCAATTTTTTGGCAAAAAATTTTATCTGCATAAGTTATTGCATAGTTTTATAATACCACGTTGTTACTTGTTACGTATGTTATCGTTTACGCAGTTTGTCGTGATGGTAACGTGACCACAATGCGTGATATGTCACAATAGGTCATTGTTTCCACCATTGTTACTGTCACCACTCACCCTATTAACATACGCATTGTCTATCAGCTTTCTCGTTGTGCTTTTTGGTTTTTATATACTTCCTGCGGAGGGAAGGCATGTTGGCTTACGTTCACACACGTAACCTGGTAATCTGAAAGCTTACCATTCAATTCACTTAAATTATCTTTATTATGAAATGAACTACTACAAATATTACACTTCTATACTAATATTATAACTTGGAAAAGTCTTTTTTAACGCGCTTATCTTAGAAATTATTGAATGCTTTTGAAAATTGTTTTCTTCAACCTAGTTATACTATGCGAAGTAAGACATTTCTCTTTGCGTTCCAAATGACAAGTCTTTAATTCAAAATTAACTAGGCTTAATTTATATGCCAAGTGACAAACCGCCACTCAAGTATCATCTCTGAATAGGTTTATAAGGCGAACCCACACCCTCCAGCGCAATAGACCATTTGTATTGCCATATCCATTGAACCAATCGGGTCGTTAAATATAAAACTGAATGGAGTTATCCTGTTAATTCAAATTCTAGTATTTGGTGTTAAGATTGGGCAAGACAAGACAATATAAAAGATATATTTAATTTACAATTTGGTATGGATATAAAATATAGATCAGAAATCTGGGCGATGTATTTTATGTAACAAGTCTCTTCAAATATTTCGGACCATTGTTTTTTTAACAATGTGTTATGTAGAATTCGTACATTAGATACAAGCATACGGAAGTGTTACTTATTGATATGAATGATAAAGTACACACTTCACACGATCAATCTTATCGATCAAATCAGATTTTTTGATAAATAGATTTTCTTCCTTATTTGAGAAATGTTACATGAAAAGTTCGTTAGCTATGTGGGGTCTATCGAATATTCATCATTAATAATATTGCTTTATATCTATATCAATCAATTTATAGCTGTAGAGACTATTGTGTTGTTTGAATGCGCTAATGTCAGGAACTACTGGTCCGATTTGAAAACGTCTTCTTGTATTAGTTAGACAATTCATTGAAAACTATAATATGCTGTAAAACATTCAGAAGCAGAGCTATGAACTAGAACTACTAATATAAAATAAATTAATAGACTTATATCGAATATTTGCTCCCCCAAAAAGTATTAAATCTAAAGTCTGTAACTGTAATGTAATGTAACTTACAGGATAAAAAAAAAAAAACAAAATATAATAGCATAATGTTGTGTAATCATTTAATTTAGCAGTGATCGCATTTTATATGAATTCGCCTCGGTTGTTTTTGCACATCAAACCTACCTCAATATAAAATCGATTCATACTTTATGCGATACCGATTAATCTAAACCGTTTTGGTATCGATTTGATAGCATAACAAATTGCCAAGTTTTTTCTTTAACAGGATATGAATTGCATATTTTGGAACGCATATGACAAATACATCAGTTTTGTTTTATTTTCATTGCAGTTTTTTAAACTGTGATGCTACGAATTTATTTATACGCTTCTCTTTGTAACACTTTTTAAGTACGTACCTATAGTGATTTAAAATGGGCCATCGTAATTGTATCAACAGTGTCATTTACGACTAGCAACGCCCCACAATTCATTCGCTATTTTTTATCTTGCATTAGTTATCTTTTCATAATAAAATACAGCATATATCCATTAGACATATTGACAAGATTGGCACAGTCCTTTTTTATCGTGCCAGTAACTTCAGAGATTTTTTCCCTCTTTGTAATATTAGAATAGATATGTTTCTTCCAAGCTTCAAATAAAGACACATAAAGTAGCAAATTACAATTATTAACTAAAGTGTCGTGGCTTGTCTCCAAACAAAAGTTCAACATACACAGGCAAAGACAATGAAATTTGTTAGACATCTGCTTCATGGTATAATCGTGGAGCAGACAGTAAGGGCGTCAGTCATTGTTTATTGCGCTCAAATTGGATCAAATTGTACGATTTCCGGCTCTGGTACAAGGGAAGACTTGATATGAGTTTAGCCGATAAGTGTGAGAAGTATAGGTATATCGTTAGGTCAGTAAATTGAGGTCATGATGGGCCTATTTTATAGGAATCATTCTTACACCCGTATTCTGATACGTACCTTGAGCATTCCTCGACTTCAATCTCAGTCACTATTAGGCCTCTTTGGTTATGTCGAACTTTTATCTTAGAATACCGAATAATGTTTCTTGTAATGATGGATGGATGTGAAGTTGTAAAATCTTGCGATAGACTCGTTGCAAATATATTATCTTTTAAACAATAATAGTAATATGACAAATAGATAATTATGCAGATTTCTAAGCGATTTCCTTTGTGCATTTTATTTAAAACCTTGATTTCAATGTCGTTTGGCATTGGCGAATTTTACGGTTACACTGGACTATATTTTATTTAATTGTTTGTTAGTTTTATTTGATAACTTTAGTTAGTTGTTATTTTGATGTTCCGTGAGAAAAAAAAATAGTTACAAATACAAATGTAAACTGTAATTATTATTCTCTGGAATATCCAAGTGCTGAAGACTAAATTAGTATAATGAATTGTTAAAAAGTCCATCAAAATTGTGAATACGTCCTTAAATAAGCTTAAAATATTATTTATTCTATATAAACAAAATATAAGTTAATTTTCCAAAATAATGTCCTAATTATTTAAAGAAAGGGACAGTCATTGTAGGTAGGGGTCCTACTGAACTCGGACGATGTCACGGGCAATCACTAGTTAAATGATGTCATGCAGGTGTTCCAAATCCCAGTAGGGTGAAGTGGCCATCCTTTTCAACGAAATACAATGAGACATTAGGGCTCCTTTATACAATGGGTCTTATTCAATGGCACCAGACCTTAAATGAGATGACACGGTAAAAAACTTAAAAATATAGCCACGGATTCTGAAGAAATGTCACATTAAATAAAAAGTGTCCTTTAAATCAACTTAAAAAAAAACAATTGCTTCTTCGTATCGAATTTCGTTCGTGTTTGTTTTCCTTGTTACAAAACGGAATAGTGTGTAATTTTTTTTATATTGATAATATCAAAATTAAATGGAATATGATTTGTTTGTTGAAAAGGAATATCAACCTTGTAAATAAATAAATCCAAATAAATTGACGAAAATAAGCAATTACAATATATAATTATACAATGTTTGTAAAAGAACAAGGTTTTTGAATATAAATATATATATTTTGGCTGGTTTCTGATTTATTCAGATAAATCGATTTTTACTGTTTTACGACTTATTTATTAATTGTTAAACTTGATAACACCACTTTCCTAGTCAGATTAAATTTCTAGGAAAATTTTGTAAAAATGTCGATTTTTTATCTGCAATACTTACTCTTGCATTTAAAGTGTTGAGGAAAAGCTTAAAAGTTGGTATATTGTATTAGGTTTAAAGATCTTTATTTCTTATTTACGACCTAAGCCATTTACATAAGAAAAAAAAAATAACAATTGTATACTACATTACACATTCGCTAGTCGTGAAATACATGTTTTAATTCACCCATCTAGTGTATTCGTTCCAAAAGATTGTCATTAGTTGTGACATATTGTTTTAGTTGTTTTTTGAATACACTAGATGAGTTTACATTTCTTATATTGTAAGGCAATTTATTAAAGAGTTGTGCTCCTTCATATGTGATCATTTGCCTACCATAATTGGTTCGTATTTTGGGTAAGGCGAGGCAGCTAGCTCTGCGCATGTTATAATGCCGCTTTATTTTGGAAAAGGTGATGTTAGTGCGTACGTTATCGTTTAATATTTTGCGAATTAGAATACAAGTGTTATAAAAATATAGTTGTTTAATGGTCATTATTTTTGTATCCTTGTATATTTGTTTTGTCGGAGTTAGGTAAGGGTAGTTGAAAATCGTCTTTATTAATTTATTTTGTATTGTCTGTAATGTTATCAATCTTGTTTTATATGCACTGCCCCAAACTTCAATTAGATATATTAGATGTGACTTAACTAAAGTGTTGTAGATAGTATGGCGCAATTTATTTGGAATACATCTGACCAAGTTACGTAAAGACCCAAGAATGGACGTTAGTTTTGTTTTTAAGTGTTGAATATGATGGTTCCAATTTAAAGAGCTGTCAATACGTAAGCCTAAGTATTTTTCATGATTTTTTTGTTGTAGAGGAATACGATTGATTGTAAGTGGCACGTGTGATGAAAAATGTTTGTTTTTGGATTTGAATATTACATAAGACGTTTTAGATATGTTTATTGTTAATAAATTGTGTTGGAACCAAGTGAATAGTTTATTTAAGTCGTCTTGTGCTTGTGATATAACCCTATCTATCGTTGGAGCAAAGTAAAAAAGACAAGTATCATCTGCATACAGTGTCAAGTGACCCTTAGGCTTTATATCTTGTATATTATTGATATATATCAAAAAAATATTGTATTAAATTGATCTTCTTTGTCCCCAGGCCTCTTCAAAGGCTCCACCACCACTCTCGACGGGATCGGTCTGCGGCCGATGCCGGCCGAACGGCCGAAAACCCTGCGCAAACTCAAGTCGGTGTACGATGCGTCGCCGACAGAGCCTGCTAGCGTGACGGCCAATAGCTTAGGCAGCAATGGACAGGTAACAAATTATTATGTTCTTTTTATGTCGTTTAAAATAAAGTAACAAATCCAATGCAAACTCAAGTCGGTGTACGATGCGTCGCCGACAGAGCCTGCTAGCGTGACGGCCAATAGCATAGGCAGCAATGGACAGGTAACAAATTATTATGTTCTTTTTATGTGTTAAGATAAAGAACGGTAAAAATCCAATGCATACTTGAGTCGGCGTACGATGCGTCGCCGACAGAGCCTGCTAGCGTGACGGTCAATAGCATAGGCAGCAATGGACAGGTAACAAATTATAATGTTCTAATTATGTCGTTTAGAATGAGAACCGTAGAAAATCCAATGCAAACTTGAGTTGATATGACGCCTCGCCGACTGAGCCTACTATTCTTAGTGTTCTCATGTAAGTGAATATATTTTTGTATTATTTTTGGGAAATAAAAGTCTTTAACCTTAGCTTGACGGTAAAGGACCAGCATAGGCAGTAATTTTGTCCTTATTTGGAAAGGTAGATATGTATACAAAAAATATATTAAACGTATTGGCTAAAACTTATAAAGCTTAGAATATAAAAATATGAAGAAACCATGGACACAAAGAGACTCATCACAAGTTAACGAGCGACATCGAAAGATAATCACTATCTATGTCAAGACTTCCTGCCCAAGTGCAGACTGTATACCTCAATAATATTGTACACGTGTAGCTGAACAAGTGAACAATAATGGACCCACTAAAATATGAATAGAGCTTATAGTACAGATGGTGTTTAAAAAATAGTTTTTGGTGATATCATTGAGGTGAATTTAAATCGTTCCGTTTTGGAAAAATATAGGTCAATAAGACGATTAATTTTTGTACAATAATTAACTATCTAAGTTATAATTTGATTTGACAGCAGATTTGGGGAAAGAAGAGTGGAAAATAAAACAGATATGAGTAGGGAATACGAAAACCATCTCTCGTAGATAATTTTAAATTTTATAATTACCATTATAAGTATTGTGTATGATTCAGAATAAATTACTTATTTAATTATTTTATTGTATTGTTGCATTGTTATTTTGCATATACATGTATATAATATGCACAATCTATGTTTAAAATTGTATATTTATTTATTTTTCTTTCACTTTTACCTGCTTCCTACATTATCATCTCCTATTCTAGTAGGTGCCCTGGAAGAGATCTCTTTTTTGAGTGATAAGGCCGCCTTCTGTATTGATTGTTACTTTATTAGAATTTAAGTTTCTATCTGTATTTTTATCAACACAATAATCTGTATGGATCTATGTATCTAAATTAAATATAAATAAACTAGTGCCTCGCCCCGAGCTGGACCTCGCGTTGTAATGTATAAATCAAGACCTTTCATTTGATACCACACTCGGCTATATTCTTATGAAAATCACCTTTTTACCCCCCCTATCTCCGTTACCCCCTACCTGATTGCGCTCATCTTCGAACTCGACATTTTCTTGTGTCTAAACCATCCGCCTATGAAATTTTATCAAGATCGGATAAACGATACTCAAGTTATCGTCGGACAAAGTTCTTTATACTTACATACAAACATACAACCGCCAGGCCATCTCGACTCTGAGACCTCGCTTCGCTCGGTCAATAAAGTGTGATTAAATAAATTGCTTTTGTTATAGGTGGACAGAAACCTCAATGGCATGGAAGACGAGGTCAGGAGGAGGAGTAACACGACGAGCTCCACGCACAGCGGGGACAAGTCGCTGTCGA